>JASDQU010440062.1:13106-31351 GCA_032191745.1 Picea mariana | reverse complement strand
CTTGGAATTATAATTCACGTAATTAAGTGATGTGTTTGTTATTTATGATTCTATTTTCAATGCAACACAATAACTTATTTAAAGAAAAACATCAATTTTTTTAGTCCTTAAATATGTCCAAGTTCTTGTATTTTTTTTAACATAACTCTTAAATTCAATGTAAATAGGGTCATAAATTTGCATGTTCATGGCATTTTTTAATAGTTGTAACCAAATAAATCCAAATAAACATTCATATTACCAATCTTATTAACATCTAAAAGGATATGTTTAAGAAATAATCACATCTAAACTCAATATCATACAAGAATGTCTAATTTAATGATTAATTTTGGTTATAATAATGTACAAATATTAGACATTAAATGACCACACTTTGAAAATTTTAATGTGCCAGTGAGAAGTGATGCAAGAGCAATCTTGGCCAATTCAACAATCCTATGTAAAACCAAATTTATTTATTTTATAGGTACGCCCTACCCTACACAAAATGGGTATCAACTACCCTGTACAAAATGGGCTCGCAAGCCTATACAAATACAAAACCCAGCACTCATGGTGCCAATAAAGCTCTCCCCCAGGTCCTCTGTCAGCTGGAGGCGCCCCACCAGTTGGGGGTCCTTTAGGTCCAGGGGGAAGCCGACCAGTCATCGCTGCCCCCGCTACAACTGCTCGATGGATCAAGGTCGACCACTCCACCGACACACCCACACACTGCTCTAGGACTCTTTCATCCTGGATGTGGGCCCACATACCCTCTGACACACCCTGTAGAACCTCCTCGAACCGTTGACGCAGGTCCTCCATCCCCCCTCCGTCCTCTGCCTGCGATTCATGCACTGGTCCAACACCATTTTCATCTAGTATCCACCTCTGACATGCCCTCGACTCATGTGCACGTCCAACACCAACATCATCTCGCCTACGCCTCTGTTCTACCCGCGGCTCAACATGCAGTGGTCGCGCTGGTCCTCAGCGAGCTGGATCCATGACCATCTCTGCCTCATGGCCTCGGGGCCCCACATCTACAACACAACACCAAAGGTATAGTCAACATCCATATATACATATATAATCATATGCTACGCTATCAAAATAATAATTTACATAAATACACAAACATACCTCTCTGATCCCAGTCCTCCCCAAGAGGCAACATCGTGTCAGGGTCATATCGGTAGTCCATACCACCATATGGGTACCATAGTATCACCTGTGGCATATGATGCCACACGCGTGCCACAGTGGTCGTGAAGTAATGGCCACCCTCTCCTCCCCCATGTCGCGCTAGCACATGGTCCCACCACATCAAACGTGGCTCTCGCGGCCTTGAAGGTGCCAACAAAATCCTAGGGTGCAAAAGGGGTACCCTCTCCAAAAACCAGGCCACCAGGATTGACCCAAATGCAAAGTTACCGGAGTTGGTGGTTTGACACCAGTGAATCTACCCCATCATCCTGGAATGCAACATCGCCCCCCAGGCAAAATGGTCCCCATCCAGGACCCTCTCCATGACCCTCAACTGACCTCCTATGATCTGCTAAGTCACCAAGGATCCATAGATCCTCACTACCATGGCAACAATGCACTGTGTCAGGAGCTCATTGAGTGCCTCAATCTGAATGACTGAACCCAACATCGGGTTCGACCCTGAGTAGTAGCGACGCGCCAAGTCCACCACTCTCTCATCCCCCGGAAGCTAGGGGTCAGCAGGAAGGGCCATCCCCCGGAAGCTAGGGGTCATCAGGAAGGGCCATCCCCCGGAATGGGCACCCCGTCAGAAAATATACATCGTCCACAACTGAGAATGTCAGCTGCTATCCCCTCATGATGAAACACTGTAGGTCAATGCTCCACATAACTATCAGTTTCTACAGCAGGAACTCCTACGATCGTATCAAGGGGAAATCAAAGAACTTGAGCAAACTCAGGCTGCCAAGTGTCTCCGAATGCCCGACTACTCTCTCGTCGCCTCTCAGAGATGCTCCCAGTCTTTCTCTCTCCAGTGGACTGGCATAGTTCTCTCCAGTCACAAGCTAATCACCTGCATCCACACAAAAAAAATTGGTTAGCCCTCATCATCCATCAAAAACATAAAAAAATTCAAAATTTCAAACAACCTTAGCCTTGCCTCCAGTGCGCGGCTTTCACCCATACAAGTGCCCACATGTGCACACTTGTTCTTTGCACAACCACACACTAATGCACAACTATCTGAGACATAGCTGCGCATCAATGCGTAGTTGTCACCCTGACAAGTGTGCACACATGCACACCTATCCTCTACACAGCTGCGCAACTGTTTGAGAAACAACTGTGCACAATGCGCAACTGTCAGCTTTACAGGCGTGCATCTCATGCGTGCCTATATTTTCCTCCTCTGCACCCCCATGCATGGTTGTGTCAAGCACAACCACACACTATGCACGAGAGATGGATTTATACCCACGCATCTACGCGTAGGTATTCTTCCTTATCCCGTGCATTGGTGGGCCCACCCCTAAACCTACCCTTGTACGACCCTCCATACTACCCCTAACTCAATTCTACAAAATTCACACTATGCAAGAGGATGGGATCACTAACCTGACTCTTGCAACTCCCAGATCGGTCGAATCGAGCTTCCGTAATCTCCAAATCTCCTCCAACTGCTCTCATCAAATCACTATAGCGACAGGTACAAATGAGGTGGCATTGTGGTCCCACCAGCCATATATAGTCCCTTTTTCCAAACTTCCACACTCAGTTACAAGAGCCTCAAGCCTTAGTTTTTCGATCCATTCTCAGCCACAGGATCATGGTCCCGCCATCTACACAATCACATTCCTCGGGTCATCATCTGAACTTGGCCCTGGGGGAGCCTTTTTCTCATGCCACGTTCAGGTACACATGCTCAGGTTCAAAATTATAAAAAAATGCTTTTTTTTCTTTATCATCAGACATTGTTTACGTCAGGTATTTGGTTTTTATGTGTGCGGGTACTTGGTCATCACAACAACATGACCCCTTTAGGTATATGTTCGACACTGGAATGTAATTATTCCCCCTGTAAATCAATTGCATCTCCCAGTCACACCCTCTAACGTTTACCTTTAGGGTCCCTACATTCGTCTCTATAGTACCGTCACCCTGCCGCATTTTGGTACTATCACCCGATAGCACTCTTCCCCACATGAGTTGTTCCATTCATAGTTCCCCTTGGCAACTTGAAACTCATGCTAATTTCACCCCCCTAGAGATGGGAGTCCCAATAGTCTTATGCACTTCTGAGAATAAGCCACATACTTCTTCTTATCATATTGCTAGCTTTCCCAATGGGCTCCTAGGTTATATCATCTCAGTTCTATTGACTACACCTTTGCAACATCATTATCCCTCCATCTCATCCACCATCGGTTTTCCCACCTACAGATTGTCCTCTATTCATTTACCTCATACAGAAACCCACCCATGGGGCCCCCACCCTCCACCAGTTATCTTCGCAACTTGCGCCCTCACAGGCCAAGCCATCTTGCACTTGGGCACCCATTTCTGTATTTGTACACTCACCCAAAATTATTCTTTATTTATTTGGTAATTGTAAAAATCCTTTGTTTCTAGCATTTACTTAGCTTTTTGTCATCACCATTGATGACCTTATTTTACTGACAAAGCAACCCATGTCTCCCTTGGTTGGGGCATCCACTCTCTCTCTTCATTCCAACATCGTTCATAAACCCTGAGTATCCCAAGTCCATGTACCCTTGATCTCTAAGTTTGTCCACTTTGTTTAACCCCATATTTAGTTGTCCCTCTAACACTAGATACATTTTTATGGTTGCTGCCAATTCCCCTTCAAAATTCCCCAACCAAGGGAAGTCTTGAGTCTCACCACATCTCGACTTCGTCCATGTTACCTATCAGTACCTGATCTCATCTCAGTGGATTTCATGAAGCCCTTTGCTTCTTGGAGTCGCATCTCCCTTTTTTTTGACACCAGCATAGTTTCCAGAAGGGCGACAATATATTGACTCTCATTACCTTTACAATGAGGAGTCTCAGATGGCACAGAGAGGATCATCACTACTCTTTGATTCTGTTGACCCCCCTAACATTCAACTTCAACAAAATCTCGTGTTACGGTGGGTCTTACTATGTGACTATTGCAGTTGTTTTATACCAGTCGAAGACCTCTGAATTCGTTAGGCCATCAATGCCTATGAGTCATCGACACTCCTTACATGCATCCTTTTCTCACTTCAGAGTATATTCACGATTCAGAATCGCCATCTTCCATTATCAACTGCCTCGGAGGGTGCTGCATTTATCTACACCAACATACATCTTCAGTTACCATCTTGCATTTTAGTTACATGATACGAGCATGGGGCATGCCCTCCTTGTTTGTATACATATTTTCCTTTTTTTCCCTAGAGAAAGGTTTGGGTCCCATAGTTTCCTCTCTCCCTCTGACAGATCACTCTTGTAGTTCCTCTCAACACTCTTCATTACAATGGTACTCTCAATATAAGAAACATTGATGTATTTCGACTATATGTATGCTCCTAACCTCACACATCAGGGGACATCTGTTATCACTAAAATTTCGTCCACAACATTGCATGCAAATGATTACAAAAATACAACAATGCCAACAACAATTAGTTCACCTACAACACTAAAATACATTTCAAAAGGAAAAAAACTATACAATTAGGCAAAAATTGACATGCACAAATTCACCAAAGGAAGCACGCACACAGTGTGCGGGCCAACAAAGCCCTCAAAGTGCACAATGTGCCAAATGCGCGACTGTGTACGAGAAAATCCGCACACTCCTATGAACGACGCATTTATGGTTGTTGTCGCCCCCCCAACCACTTATGGACCAGATCCCAAATTGATTTGACCTCCATATTTGAGTGACATCCGAATGGGGGGCTGGTCAAGGACCAAAGGGTGCCCTAAAAGGCCCCTTGTTCACACCAAGAACCAATTTCATTTTGCCTTGAAGAAATTCTATAAATTAAGGCCATGGGTGAACTAAGAAACCAAGATCTTCATAGTATTGTTATGCTGCCTCAATTCTTCCTTGAGAATCCTCTTTTCTCCTTGGAGTATTCAAGCATCGTTGCAATAGGCCATTCCACTCACCTCTTTAGAGAATAGGCATTGATTGTCTTCACCATTTTCCACTTTTCTTCCATTGTAAGAAGAGCTCTCCATTAGGGAACTTAAGAGCCCTCCCAAGGAGGAAGAGGGGACTCATAAGTCCTCATTTTTCTCTACGATTTTTTTCCTACTAATATAGTTATCCATTGGTAGAATTATCTTGGTCATTGGTTGATTGTTTATGGTTCTAAGTTTCTTATGCATTCTAAATTTTATTTCTTAGTTGTTTTAGTTTGTTTCTTTGTTTATTACATGTGTTTCTCTTGTTTAACCCACTCACGAACTTCTGTCTTGTCTAGCAGGCCCAACTAGGCATGCAAGTGTTGTTGTTTTTCTCACCCAAGTGACAAAACCAACACAGACATTATCCAACCTTAGATTTAGACATGGTATCTAATCATGTGGGAAGATGTGTTTCCTCATAAATAATCCAAAACATCTTTGAAATCATCATTTGGTTCAATAGGCCATATCCGATGTGCATTTTTGTAACCATGTTTTCATTTTTTATGAGTGTCAAAATTGTCAAATTTAGTGAAAAAACCCCTTTTGGTAGATTTAAGGCATGCATTTGGTGATGGATTGGAATATTATGAGATATGAGTTTTGTATCTAGTATTCTAGACTATATATCTCTACCTTTGGATTCATTTTTTCATGCATTTAAACATGTCTTGTGTAAGCAGCGAGTTCAAACAAAGGATTTCGGTTGTGCTTATCAATTCTAGGAACACCCATATTAATCTAATATCATCAACGAGGATAAAAGTCAATCCATTTCCAAATTTCCCAGTAAAACTGTTAAATGAAATTATGATGGAGAGCATGTGAGTGTTTAAGAGATTAATACTATGAGCTAAGTTTTGATCATTTTTATGTTGTAGCTTTAGCTAGTGGTCATGGGAGTGCAATGGTTAAAGAATGGAAATTTTTCACATGAATTTGGATGAGTTATCCATGAAATTTGAGGAAGGACAAAGAAAATCATAATTAGAGGGTTGTAACCTAATGAAAACAAGTTTATTTCCACGAACAAAATGATATTTAAGTAGATTATTAAGGGTGAACTGTGTTTCATTTTCCATCATAATTCCATGAAAAGATTTCATGGAATGGTAAAGGTGAAAAAGCCAACAATAAAAAGGGAAGTGAAATAATTAATTGATGAATTTCTAGATGCATTCCAATATCTACCTCATGAGATGCCAATAGAGAGGAGACAAGAACACATCATTGCATTGGAAGTGCAGTATAGACAAGTCATTGTTCCTTTATAGATAATGGGTATATTTATTGATGTAGATGAGAAGACCCTCATAAAGGATGTACCATTAATGGCCAATATCCATGTAGAATTGGATTTGGGAGATGGTCTACCAAGTGCAATGGACATTGAGATAAGGAGATGGTCCTACATGCAACAAATATATTATATGCAAATTCCCTTTACATATACAATTCACCAATTATATGGAGATCTTAAAATATCTTTCCCAAAATGAACCCAAGGTTGAATTAGAAGCTGGAGTCAGAGAAGAACCTAGAGTGCAAGGACACAATCTCTTGGAGGGCCATGAAAGAACATGAATTGCGAGGAGAAATAAAAGGTATGTAGGGATCACTTTGTTAAGTCATGTTCCCAAGCAAATACAAGTAGAATTCTCAGGAAGGAATTTATGGAAATCCCAAGGAAATACTTGACATTAGAGGATAAATAAAGGGTTTCTAAAGACACTATTGTAAATTCCTCCTCCAAATACACTACAGTCAAGATCCTCTGATACATAGTTATATAATATTTATGCACTCTATACTTTTAATGCAAATAGAAATTTCACCTCTTTGACTAGAGGTTTCCCATATCTTGATCTTGTGAATTTTCATTCTTAGGGATATTATGAAATAGAGTATAAAACAACAACATAAATAGTACAATATTTGTATTTCTAACAACTAAATCTTCTAGGCAATTCAAAGAGAAAATATTCCAAATGACACGGATAAGTTTCATCCCTCTTGAGCAACTTATTTGACACAAACCAAATCTAAAAGTTCACTTTTACAAAATTTATAACAATAATAAAACAATAGGTATAGCAATAGCAAAACAACCTTAGTTTCTTCAATGATGATGTCAAATAACTTAACAATTGTCCTTTTACTTATGTCAAATAATCAAGAAATATATAGTTGTCAATAACAATACATGAATAACATATATGGATGACAATCAAATTTGGAAAATGTACAAGTTTTGCACAACCAATAACTTCATTTACAAGTTCAAGATGAAGTACAAGTACATACATAGCCTTCTCTCAAGGCTGGTACAAAAACTCCAACTATTCAAAAATCCCTAGCTAGGGTAAATCATCAAACCCTAGCTCAACCAAGAATATCCAAGTGCAAGAATCTCTCCAACACAATCTCTAACACAAGATATCCTCCTCTTCTCTTCTTCTTCACAAATCCACCCGAGGGTATTCTCTCAAAACTCTACTCTATAATCTCCAAGTGATAAGACCCAACCCTAGAACTCCAAGATTCTCTAAGAAACTCCAAGAAGACCAAGAAACCCAATGCCTAGAGAGAGAGAGAGAGAGAGAGAGAGAGAGAGAGAGAGAGAGAGAGAGAGAGAGAGAGAGAGAGAGCACTCCTTCTTTATTCATGTCTCATCACAAGAGTGAATACAAGTGACAAAATTAATGTTGGTGCAATTATATGTATAATATATTGCCAATCATTAATATGTCAGCCATGATTTGTAATCAACAGAGTTGCTACACTATATGTGCCTGAAACATGTGATTTTAATCTAAGTAATAAGCATAGCAAATACTACTTCTAGATCTTAAGATTTGTTTCAACCCAAAGACTAATCACACTTTAAAGGAATGAAAATCCTTCTATCTAAGAGAACAAAAATCCTTCTATCTTATACTAAACTAAATCTTACCATTCAAAAAGAAAAGTTTGACAGATAACACACTTGTGGAATTCAACAAATCACTGATACAGAAAAGAAAGTTTCCCATTTACTGGCTCATGAAACATAAAGGAGGGAATCCTATCCTTTTCCTGCAATGCTGATCCTCTATCAATTTCTATCTACTTCTCCACACTCAATCAAATGCAATATACAAATAAACTCAAACACATTCTTAAAATCTTACAGCCTTGAAAGAATTGTCTAGTTTAATATACGAGGAGCATAAATCCATTTATCAGTTCATGTAATGCAAAATAGGTATTCTCAAATTACTCTGGTACTAAACAAATTTTACAATTCAAGATGAATGATAGATTCATAAATGAAGATAATCACGCTTAAAAAATGTAACTAATTTAAAACTACAAATTCCTGAAAGTAAACTAGATAAAACACCTACAGTTTTTGTGCACCATGCTCATCATACATCAATTCACATCCAATTCAAACCGGAAATTGAATTATGCTAAGTACATGACAAATAACAACTAAGTATAGGATGATCACAAACCAATACTAGATCACACCACGCCAGTATAGGAACCAAATCTATACTATAGTTTTATAGTAAGCTCAACAAGTTGGACCGATGGGCCCTTATCGATTCCAACATGGAAGCTTAAAAAGTTCATAGAATGCTGGACTTGAAAGAATATACAAAATCATCAACTACAATTCACATTACTTTCGAAGAGAGATTCACAAAAAATATAGATTCATAAACTAATTCTTCTGCATAACAATATTTATAATTATTCTCCATATCTTTTCAGTCACATACAAGCCCTCTTTATAACAGAAACAACCAGATACAATCGAGGTAATGGATAATGTAACAATAAATGTATCAAGTCTTTTTATTTACTAATACACGATTTTCATGTTTTAAAAGTTACTTCATCCTCATGACATGAAGTGCATGAGGATGGAAGAATATTGTATGGACTAAGAATAGGCGATATCATTCACCAACTGACTCCTCGAACTCATCGAAATATCCATTCAGTCGATTTCGTTCATATTTTCAGATTCTGGTACCAGATGGCCATTGATGTAGGTACCAGATGACTTGGAATGTTCTGGTACCAGATGGTTTCTGGAACATTCTAGTACTAGATGGTTTTTGGAATGTTCTGGTACCGAATGGTTTCTAGAACATTCTGGTACCGTATGATATGAATTGCGAGTACTAGATAAATTGAATTGTGAGTATCGGATGACCTGGAGTGTGAGTACCAGATGACCTGGAGTGTGAGTACCAGATGACCTGTCTTGATACGATTTCCACAACAAGGATATTAGATGGAATAAATCATATAGATAACTGTTCTAACTATTAATAAACCATGCAAATCATAGGCTTAAATGTTTATTACCTCATGTACACCAAGGAACAATAAAATGGGTATATCATCAAGCAAAATGAATGGATTACTGATAGTTTTAGGGTAACATAATCAATATAGGGTGAAAAGTTAAGGTGACTGTGGATGGAAAAAGGAGACCCAACAATCAATATGTTGTGGAAATACAATCTCCTTCCTAGATTTATATGAGAGGTAAGGGAGGCCAACACTACTTTGTGGGGCTAAGCCTTTACAAGCAACTTACATGAGCCCTTTTTGGCCACACAAGTGAGATGCCCACTCTAGAGTATAAGTGTCATTTTCCAATGGTGATGCTATGCACAATACTGACTCCAAATTGATGTATCCACACAAGGCAAGTCCACACCACTCTATCACTAGCCTCCAAAAAGCCCATCTATCCTCCAAGGCAATGTACTCCAATGGGTTAGATATCCCTTGCAAGAATATTGTTGAATCCCAAAGCATCCTTAAGCCATATCTAATCCTTTGAATAGGAAACCAAGTTTCCACATGCAAGTTAGGGCTTGAATCCATTCTCCATTATGCACAACTCTACACATCTCTTGTAGCTCACTCTCCAAACAAGTGGCTCCTCCATGAGGCCTCAATGAAGGGTGTCCACCAAACTTCCAAGAGATATACAATGCCCAAGGGAATAAAATTGACCTTGCAATCAACTAAGGTCGAGCATCCACTGAGTGCACTATCTCAACTATGCATATTCATCACAAACCATCTCTCATTCTAAAATCCATCTCAGACCATCTAGGGAATAAACATACACCATGTACCCTAAATCTCATGAATTACTTCCAAACATGGTGTAAATACATTTTGTTACCCCCCTAAGCTAGGGGTAACTAAGGAGATGATGTCTCGAGGCCCATAGTTTGAAGACATAGAGTGTCGAGAGCCAGATGACCAATTGTGCCCACATTGAGCAGACAAACCCCTTCCTCACTACCACACATCACTTTTCATCATAAAAAATGTAGCAAGGTCTGCCACACCAGCTTGGTCCACAAAGGACAACATGTCTTTCTTAATGAGGTAACAAGTCCATTCTCGTGGTAAGTGTCACTTTGATAACTGAAGCATTTGAGCATGTTGCAAAGTGTCCTTCTTGATTATGAAAACATTTTCTTGGAAATTATACCTTTTTCCTCATTTCACCTTGGTGGTTGACATGGTTTCCTAGTAAGTGGGTCACCCTTGGGAAAATGGTTGCTACTAGAGGGTCTCCTTGAAGGGTCATCATACCATTCCCGCACATACTTGCTACTTTCCACACCTTTTCCTTTTCATTTCCTCATCTTTTGGGTTTTTGGGCTTATTGACCTCAATAAGGGCTTGTACCTCATTTCATGGGAAGAAGGGGATAAAGACCCAGAGGTGTTGTAGCTGAAAAAATTTAAAAGCCATAAATTATCCCTCTAGGTGCTTGCCCTAAGGTCCCGAGAGCAATGAAACACTTCTCTATAAAAAAAACTGAAGGACCTTTAAAAAAGAAAACACATGATTAATAAATGTCCCGCTTGTTGGGGGAATGCATTTGCGGTCTATTTTAATTTCCAATGCATATGGCACTCAATGTTTTCCTAGCTTCAAGTGGAATTTCTGTTCTCTTTACTTTCCATTTCACATAACACTCAATGTTCAGACCATAATAAATTAATGGAAAATAGAAGGGCTTGGAAAAATATTACATTGCAAATGAGGGATGCAACACACCCTCCACAAAGACACACATAAATGAGGAAATATGATCCCTTGATATGTCAAGAACCCCATGCCCAAAGGTCATTACCCCATCCACATCATATTCACTATATGGCTTAGAGAGGGTATTCTTGGGAAAAAATCCTTGACTTGGGGATTGGCCTACCCAATAGAGCACCATGACAATCCTCCCATACTTAAATTTGGAAAATTTTATAATGTCTTTGAGCATTTGTTTAGTTTGAAAATGGGGGATTTAATGCACATGTTTGGTTGGTTCTTTTATTAAATGTGGCTTGCTTAGCATGATACATGTGTCTTCTGGACCCTTGGAGGGCGTACTTTTTTGTCTTTATAGGGCCTTTCCAGGTGAAAGCTATCCATGGAGGAATTATGTCATTTTGACCTTCACGGGGGTTTGAAAACCCCTATGATGGACATCATAACCCACAGGCTGGGAAGAGCACCCCAAAGCCTTTGTGTGCAAAGGATAGAGAATGTTGCCTTTGGAGGCACTTTGACAACATCCGAGGATGACATCATAGCCCTTTGCTCTTGGACATTGGCATTTGGATGCCTAGGACATCACCTTCTAAGCCCTCGATGTCATTTGGAGGCTAGGGTTTGGTGGGATTGATGGTTCTGGAGGTGATATGACATGGTTTGAAGGAAGGAGATGCATGGCATCACACTTTAGCATATGAGAACTTGGCACATGGTCTTTGGAGGCCCAACGATCTACATTTGGAGGCTCAACTTCTCACTTTTAGGCCTCACATCACTCTTTTAGGGCACGACGTCACCCTTTTAAAGGTTTTAATTTATATTAGTTTTATATTTGTAAGTTGTAAGAGAAAATAAAGGGGGTCAACCCTCTTTTAATTTGACAATTGTATGTGGAGAAATTGGTTTAGATGGCCTCATATAAATAGAGGACCATCTCTTTTCATTTTCACATCTCATCACTTGAGAATTACATACTCTTGGACTGAAATTTTGGCCTCTTTGGGAAATTCACTATCTCTTGTTTCTTGTGCAAAATGGATGCTACACTTTTCTATTGGTGGAATAAGGGCTTGCAACTTCTATTGGATGTTTGTTCTTGGAAATTTGATGGAATTTCTTGATAAATTAAGGGTTTTTGCATGTTATCTCTTGGAATAAGTAAGGAATTTATGCAATCTTGTGTTTTTATTCTTAATTTCAAGGTTATTAATCAAACCCTTAGAGGAGTATAAGGGCATACACTCTCCATCAAGGAGTTTTCTTTTATTGTTATTGAAAAGGCTTAAGAATTGCTACAAGGAATAAAAGGGATTACACCCTTGTAGAAAGACCTTGCTAAGGCTTATTTTCTCTAGGGAGTAAAAGGGATTACACCCCTAGAAGAGTAATAAACCCTAGCTTAAATTTGTTGTGATCAAATAAGAGACTCCATAACCCAATATATAAGGCAATAATTTGCATTGGAGATTGAATATTGTTGCATTGGTAAACATGAATTTCAAGAGATTGAATTGTTCAAGGTTGGATTTAATTTCTATATGATATTGGCTATCATGACCTCCAAGGGCATATTGATTTACTAAGTGATTGAGCTGTTGTAACAAACATTAAGCTACAACCAATAGGGCTGCAACAAGCTCACCCTTTCATATTCTTTTCCAACTTTTCTACTTATGAAGTTTACTTGTAAGATGTGATATTTAATCTACTATTCAAGAACTATTGTTTGGGTGGCTTACTTGCTGATTTAGGTGGCTAGAACTTGCTGTTGTAGAAAATTTTTTCTACAGCCATTGGGATGTCATAAATACTTGCTGATAACACCCATTGACAACCCTCTCTTGCTATCAAAGTCTTGGTTTGAACATTGGAATACTGTCTACTAATTGCAAGCTTTATTTTCCAATATCATATGTTGACTTTGATGATTTAATTTTGCAGCTGGTATAAATTCTTCATTGCTGATATCTATTTCCATACTCCTGGAATTTTGGAACAACAAGGTTTCTTTCTGATTCCCCACTTGTTTCGAGGCATATATCATCATATTTGGTCTTGTTTTGGTTCGTCTAACACTGTTTTGTAGGTACACAACCTTAGAAACCATTTACCAACTCCAAAGACTCTCTCCTCAAGCCTCAAATTCATCTTATACCTTGACATATAGGGGTGTTATTCTAGCTCCTTGCCTCTCCCTTTGAAATCCCCCTAAGGTCACCCAAGAAGCCTCCCTTGTGTTGGACTTGTACTTCACTAAAATGAAGGGATTATCTATTGAGGTGACAGTGATAGGTATTCCCAGTTGTGTCACACACTTGTTGTTTGGGTTGGGATTTTCCCAAACTACAAACTGTGTGATAACACTTTTGAGGTAACCCAAAAATATAACATTCCCTCTTTAAAGGAAAGTGTTTACACCAACACATGTCGACTCCCTCTGTAACTCCACCAAACTTGCTATCTACAAATCAATATTAGTTGTGGTCCCAAAATCAACCACTATCATCTACAACAAAGTTGTCAACGATGCTATCACTGCATCTCCATCATCCAATGAATAATGACTATCTGTGAATATGAAGGAATATCTCCCTAGAGAAAAACCAACCTACCAAACTCTATCATCCTCCAAGTAAACATCACAGGCCAACATCAACATTCACCACATCAAGAACTCTCCAGGACATCCTACAAAGACAATCACATCTCCATATAATATCAAGACGATCATGGAATAAAAATATTGTGGTATAGTCATCAAAATATGAAAGGAAATCATCAACTTGTCAACATGAGAAGCCCGCTAATGTACCGTAAATCCTCTAGCAACTAAACCAACTTGAATGTAACAACCCTAGTAGAATATATGTTTAGGGATTATTAAGTAAAAAATTTTATTAGGTAATTAATTTTTCTAACATGTTATTAACTAAACAAAGATTGGTATAATGATATTAATTAAATATTAATTAATTAATTAATTGCTATAATTTGNGGTATTAAATTTAAAAGGGTTAATAAATTTAATTGTTTAAATTAAAGGATTACGTATATGGAGGGGATAAGGAGCATTAATAATCGAATAAGGAGCATTAATAATAGGATAAAACATTAATAATAGGATAAGGAGCATTAATAATCGGATAAGACAATGAATGTGGGGAGAAGGAAAGAGGAAGGAGGCATATGAGGGGGAGGCTTACGGAAGGAAGGGGGATCATTTTTGAAGGGTTCTCTTGGATTTGCGCAGGGGAGTTGAGTTCTGTAGTCGGGAAGGATTAGTACAGGGGGCATCGACTTGCTGGGAATTTTGGGCACGGGGGCCAAGATATCCATATGGTATCCTGTAGCTAGGAAGCTGACCTAGTTGGCAGGGTGGAAACACGGTTTGGGCAGAGTTGGTCCATGGCTTCAAGCTGGACAAGGCAACAATAGGAAGGTCAACAAGACAAGCGGAAGCAGCAGGAAGGTCAACAAGACAAGCGGAAGGTTAGCATCAGACCAAGGTATTTTAATTTACGTATTTGTTTTATGCAATTTAAGGAATATGAAGGGTTATAAGGTTGTTCGTAAGCTATTCTGTTCAGTTCAATAAATTTTGGTTATATGCTGATTATGAAGTAAAATAAAATGTTAGGTTAGCATTCCTTAAATATTTTTTTTTTTTGGGTTTTATAAGGCTTTGTGGAGCCGAACCCTACACATGGTATCAGAGCTTCAGGTTGAAGCACTGGGGCCTTAAGGGCCAAGTTCCCAGCTCCAACTCCAGCTCTAGCTTTGCCTAACCTGCAAACCAAGCACATAAATTTTAACACAAATATAAATAATAAGTCTATAACAATGCACGTGTTATGTATAGATCATGGTCCCTTCTTTGTTTTCTTTTGTTACTACTCTAATATTGTGGTAGTTAAAGAATTAAATAGTTAATCAATATAAAATCTGCCACAAAATATGTTTACAAATTTCTCACCCTGGAAAATGAAAGATACCTGCTTATGAGTGGTTTCGAACTTTGGACCTGTAAATCCCTAAATGCATACAACCTAAGCTTCTAAATGCAAGCTAGCAATAGCAAGAATAACACTGATTGGCATGCATTGGCCCTAGGTGCATTTCGCTCCCAGTGAAGATTACTTTTAACTGTATAAAATGAATCATGTCTGGGTTTAAACTTTAAACATATATGTCAAGCTCTCCTGGAAGGAATAGATGCATATGAAACGTATCTTTCTGTGGTATATTGGCACAAATGTTGGTCTCATGAAAACGCACTGTCAAATGTAGAGACAAGAATGTTTCAACTATTGAGATTCAAAGCATAGCATCAACTTCGACTATGAACACATTCAGACTTGTACTTGGGAATGACTCAGCAGGCAAAAACTGAGGAGTGACTTGACAACTTTGAAAATTTGGCACTGGACTTAAGAATAACACGAAAATAACCAGGAATAACTTGGAATAGAAATCAAATTCGACGGGGCAGCCAACTCTGGCTATGGTCCAGTAGCAAAGAACAAACATAGAGAGCCATGGGCTCAACTTTGGCTCTCTCTGCTTGGCTGCATCTTCTGATGGCCATAACGACAACCTCAAACTAGGGTCATGTGAAAGAATGACGCAGACGCCTCCCTTTGAAAAACCCTAATGCACTGTTGAAGGTGCTGAATGTGAGTTTCACTCTTGAAGCAGATTTTGAAGTTGCGGTTGTTTAAATTTTCATTTGAGCCTAGGCTCTAAACAATAGATGGTAGTACTATGTCACAAATTTTCTTAATGCATTGGATGAATAACTAATTTTGTATTGTTATGGGTATGCGTTCAATATTTTATGATTTCAGTAGAATGTATAACTTTACAAATTCCATAATTTCAAGCTTTCGTATGAACCTTTCAAACTTTTTTTTAAAAATCTTAAGCTTTGCTGAACTTACCACCTCCTGAACTTTTCGAGCTTTCGGAAAATGATAAATATGGTTATAAAACAAACTCACTCAACACTCTTTGATGAATTTAATGGTGAGCTTTATCATCTTCTTTTGCACTGGCTAATTTTTTCCAGAATTTCGTTTTGCCAATATCTAACATAAACACAAGCCAGGTGACTTGGACTTAACTATATACAAAGTACAGAAGTAGGCAGGAAATTGAACAGAATTATATAAAAGCAATCTGTATTTTGTATTTAAGACAAAGGCGTTAAGATCTTATCTTGGTCCCCATAGAATTCCTTGACAAGCAATCTGGAATCTCGAATGAGGGCTTCACTCTTTCTCCTTATGACCTAAAATAGTTTATGCCTCGTAGTCAGCTTCAGCTTCGATACATCTTTACGTTTTCCAGTGGCACAAAGTCTCTTAGAAGGCTGAATGTGTTTCCACCAAAGGTCGCTCAATACCGACATTATAAGCTCCCAATAGTCCTCATCCCGCTGCACCCTGAACAGGCTGCTACCCTTCAGGGTCCAGACATAGAAATCCATCCAACTTCTATCCAAAATCTCCATGAGACCCTGGGCTTGGGGAATATGATAGGGTGGTAGAATATGCCAGGGTATAGAACCCTTAGATTTCCCATGAATTCTGTAAAACATGAATTCACGTGCACCATCAGTCCTTAATGATTAAATAAAAATCCTTAGGCTTTATTTGAATGCCATCGAGCCCATATTTCTAAGCACACAACCATAATCCAAGCGCCACTTAACAAGACATGTAAGAATGCAAACATAAGTCGCAAGACAACCCACCAATCAACCATAATTCAACAATACAACACAAACACCAAGTTGTCCAAGAGCAGGAACCCATGAGGAGGCACTTGTGCACAACGCGTCAAATGCCAAAGTAGTTCAAGCCCCAACATCAAAACGCATGCCCTTATTATTTACAATTTTTTTTTCTCCAAGATATCAACAAGCATGTATCCAAACTCATCATCACCGAATAGCAAGAATGCCCTCTCACCAGGAAATAAATAACCAACATAAACCATATTTCTCAAATTTTAAGCGGATGAAACATTCAAATGCTTTTAAATTAGAACAGAAACCGCTGGAAAGAGAGTCGGCCAGCCAAAACTTAGCGTCCAGTAACGAAAAATAAACTGCACAGAAACACTATCATATACCATAACAGTAAGTAATAACACACAGAAGGTGAGAAAGCGTCAAGGGAAGAGCCCAGGAGAGGGAACTTGGAAGCCTAAGTCGTGTAGTGCATGCCTTCTCCACAAAACAAAAAAAAAATAATAACACATAAATAAATAAATAAATAAAAACAACCCCACATGCTCTAGTTAAACCCTACTGAGAGACCCTCGTACCCAATACTGTGGCCTTCTCTACATAAAATCTACGTGGTGAACCTTGCACCCAATATTGTAGCCTTCGTTGCTGCTAGCTTTGAGTTACAGGATTCACTCATCGACCTCTCTCGTTTACTCTAGGAAAATTAACTATTTTCCAAATCCCTCGGCTCTGTTTTATTAAATCCATTTTCATTGCATAGATGATTATGTCGATTCAGTGTAAGATATGGAAACAACTGATAGCCAACGGAGTCCTATTATCATGCCATGCACTAGCGCTCAGAGCCGAGCATTGAGCCACCGAGGGAGGAGCCTGCAGTTGCAGAGTTAGGGAGAAGAAAACCTTGGCCGCTATTGCGAAAGGGATAGGTAGCAGGGTGATTAGGGTTAGGGCATAATGAGAGAGTACGTGTAGGGTTAGGTTTATGTCAGGAGGATGCTGGAGGAAGCATGGCGGGCACGTGGAATCCATGCGTGCCTGCACTTTTTTTTTAATTATTTCGATTTTCTTCAATTTTAAATTTCCTTTATAAATTGTGCGTGAGTTCTCGTTTAAATTTTTATTTATTATTTTCGTATAAAAGTAAATTAGGTTAATTTAGTTTTAATTAATTTAAAGTTAATTTATGATAATTTAGTATAAAGTAATTTTTTTTTAATATAATTAAGTAACTTTAAAATTATTAGAGTAAATAATT
>JASDQU010440061.1:19163-38614 GCA_032191745.1 Picea mariana | reverse complement strand
TGTGGATATGTTTTTATGAAATTAAAAATAAGGATAGTAAACTCCCCACTAATATCTCAAGTTTTAGAGGACATAAAAAAATCCAATTTGAAGATAATATTAATTTTATTTATATTATCCTTAAAAAAACAGATTTTAAAAAGATATTATTTAATTTAAATTTTAAATTTTTCGAGTATAAGATCATATTAACAAAAAAAATATACACATTATGAATTAAATATATCATTTACAAAAATACAATTTAAATAGACAAAATAACACTCCATGTCATAACCACTTAAATTAAACCCAATTAACGAAAAAAAATACATAACTCTATCATGATCCCTATTACACCAATCAAAATATAATCATAGTGAACATAAAAACAAAAAAAAATACATAAATCATAGTGAACATAAAACCTTTGGAGATGTAATTTTCTCACCACAAAGTACTATTTGACATTCATATTATGAATTTGCATTTTCAAAAGTATATTGTTAAATCTTAGTGTGGCACATCGATTTTTCCCCACGTCCTCCCATGTCATTCGTGGAAAGTTGTGAAAGAAGTCATTACCCTATTATATGATTGGATTGGAGTTTATTTTTATTTTCCGCGGGAGAGTATACTTTTCGATCGTAGCTTGACATTGGATTAATTTAGTTTGATTTAAAAAAAWTTWAAAATAAAAATAATTTTTTTTTTTTAAATTGATTTTTTAATTAGTTAAAAAGATTTTGATGTTGACATAACGTTATTATATTGTGTTTACCTTGGTTTAAAAAAATAAATTTGATAAATTTTAAGTTTGCCACGTTGTTATATGAATGGAATCTTAGTGACAAAAAGTATGGATTGTTTTAAATCAATGTACAATAATCAATAATAGAGTGTATGTAGTTCCTCCTAGATGCATCTTGCAACATATCATTGTCAATTACATGGTTGCCTATGTTTCTTTGAATTATGTCCTTAGGTCCTTATTCTCTTCTAAGGGCATTTACACTCGCATGTGCAAGGTTAATGGTCCTTATCCTCTTCTAATGGCATTTACACTTGCATGTGTAAGGTCAATGGGTAGGTTAAATGGGAAGTAAAGAAAGCTTATTTCAAACATATAGCTATGTCTAAGTCAAATCCAGCTCATAGAAAGCTTCCATACAAATCTTCTTTTGGATTTATAACTCCCTTTGAACCAAACATAACGAATGTTAAAGCACTAGGCCTCAATCACCATATTTGTTATGTTAAGAAACTAATAAATTCAATTCAACACCGACTTTTGGATCGCTATGGTATATTAGAAATGTATAAGCTTAAAGGGTTTCATATATCTTTTTTTTTTATTTTCTTATGGTGGCCCTTTGTTTGAATTGACAGTAATACTTTCCCCTCCTTGACTTTGTGTCTAGTGCACCTTTATTCTTCTCCTAATGTTGCATAACGTAAGAGTTTTTGGCTTGATCTGTAATTTGTCTAATCACCCATAAATATGAAACTAACTATTTAATAGCATTGAATTGTTAGATTTTGCATAGGAGGAAGATAAAGGAATTGGTTTTTTTGGGTGCCCTTTAAAACTTAGGATATTAGCAGGGGAGTGTGCATAAGAGTATTTGTTCATTTCACTTGGCCATTAGATGCCCCCAATGCAGGGTAGCTTTGATTCTTTATAACGCTAAAATTTGAGACCAACTATCATAGGAGTTCTCTTCAATTGTGCTTTGAAACTTGATATTTGATGCTACCAATGGGGAGGATGCAAAGGAATAGTTTATTAGTCAAGCTGGAAAAGCCATGCATTAACACTCATGCAGTATGAAATTTAACATCTCTGCTCTCATGGCACACTTGTTTGAATTTGATTGGTTTTCTTCATAACTCACTAATAGTTTTGATAATGACTTCCCATTGTTTGTGAGCCCATTAGATTTCATACAAAGCTTTGTCAACTATGAGCTAAAGAATAACAAATGATCTTGAACATTTCAAGATTTGTTGTAGCATTGCTTATTATACTCGTTTTGTTAGCACTTGAACTAACTCAATTTTTCTTCGTCTTCGTTGGACAAGCTCCTGCTCATTCATTTTCTGGATCCATAGATTGGTCGAGTGATCAACTCTAGAGTCCATCCTCTTGCAATTTGTGTGCTCTCTGGTTACAGTTGTGGAATGGTCGTGAATGAACAACCAATAAGAGGAAAGAGAACAAAGACCTAGTATTAAACATTGCCTCAAAGACCTAATATACAATATTGCACCAAAAGTAGTGAAGATAATGGTAGATTTCCGTTATTGAGACAATGAATGGTGTTCATTTGTTTGGTATATCTTAGATATCTTACCCTGGTATAAGGTCAACTTGTGGAAGGCATAACTTTCTCATATAGACTTGGATTGAGGTGATATTTGCACCATTCTAAATATCTTGAAAAATAAATGCAACTTGCAAATGGTCCAATCTTTAATACTGAAATGCATTATGAGTCACCATTATTGTGCATGTGGCCTGGTAGATTCAATGCATTGATTTAAGCCATGATACAATTTAAGTGCATGAGGTTAGGTACCTACTAGCTTTGACCCATCTAAAATATGGAATCAATAAGGTTTTGAATTTTCATTTAAACTTTAGTCTAATTTAAGATAGTATGATTTTGCTCTTAAGTAGTGCTTCAATATCTCACTACTGTACAGTGCAAAATGGTGCATTGGGAATTGTGCCAAAAATGAAGCAACCCAAAGTTTGCTTAGGAGAAGGAAAAACTTAAGAAATTGATTTAGAGAATTGTACTCCACCTCTGATCCAGATGGATGTCGGTGGCCTCCCACCTATTCCAACTGGTTCATTTTGGCAATTTTGTAGTTTTTTCCTAGTTTTTGGGTCCCCGACTTCCGGGGCCGTTTTGAGGCCCTAAAAGGCGTTTTTAGGGCTTGCCCTAAACAACATATTTAGTGCTCACCATAGCATGATAACATATGTAGTCCTTAGATAGACCTTTCCAATGGGATATCGTGCGCTTAAAACGAAGATCGTATGCAAAAGTTACAACCTCGAGAAGTTGATGTACTAGCTTACCCCAACAGGGCCCACATTACTTTTGGCGCTTCATCTCCTAGGGTTAGGTTTTTGGATGTATAGGGTTTTGGAATTCATTTTTATTGTAAAAAGGCCTTCAGAGCCTCATTGTAATCATCTTCTTGTGAATGAGCATAGCCGTCACATCTCTTCTAAGAGATAAGTCGCCACCATTCCAACAAGCTTTTTTTCCGCTGCATTTTACAGTTTCAACTTATTTCCTTATTGAATAGAAACTAGTTTTACTTTATCTCTGTTATTCTGTGTTAAACATCTTTTAATAATCTGTATTCATTTTGTTCTTCTCATAAAATCCGAATCAGTGATATCATAGTGTTCTGCTCCTTGCCGTTCTTAATGCATGTCCCCAACGAGGTCAGGATACAAAGAATTGGGTCTCGAGCTTGTTTCTCTTGAGGAAAAAATCTCTCGCGCGCCCAAACAACCTCTCATGGCGGGAGAAAATAAATACGATGGGACATGAGATCCTTTCAAATTGTTTTTTACGAATCCCTCATGCAAAAGAGGAACTAGAATGGATAGTTTTGCGCAAATCCTTCGGCGGCTATCGACGGGCGACGCATCTTCCTCGAGCGGAGGTGCTGCCCCCCTTCAAGGTACAAATCAACTTTGATATTCCTATATTTCAAGTTCAGATAGACATAGATGTTGTAGAAAAATGAATGAATCTACTAGAAGGGTATTTTTGTCCATAACTTTTCGAATAGAGAAAATATTACTTTTGCGCTCCTCAAAGTCGTTCCCCATGTCAAAGATTGGTGGGAATCTTTCTGTGAGAAAAAGAAAACAGAGGAAACCTCATTATTTATAGTCGCAATCACCTGGAAATCCTTCATGGATGCTATTAAAGAACAATACTACCCTTTCAGAAGTTATAACAACTTGTATACAAAATGGGCCACATTGCGGCAAGAAAGAAACCAAGCAGTGCTAGAGTTCACAAATATCTTCCATACCTTGCGCACCAAGATGAGTATCAAATATTTCGAGCGACATCTAATGCTCAAGTATCACAGTGCTCTACATAGATACATCCAGACTGAAATGGAATTTATGGACATCTTGTCCTTGGGCGCGGCCTATCGATATGTCGTCAAAATAAAACAGAAGCTCAAACAAAAGATGCAGCAATTTGGGCCTGGGAATCCCTCACGGAAAAATCCAGGAAAGGGTGGCCCCAACCCGCCGAACAAAGTACAGATTAAAGATAGAAAACATCAGGACAACCAGTCCAAACCGCAAGCAAAGAAGGACACCATAAAGATAAAGAAAGATATCGGGAAGTGGTGCGACTTCCATAAGAGCCCTTGGCATAACATTGTTGATTATCGCTCAAAGAAGTCACTAGTGGCTAAAGTGAAAGCTTCTAAATCAGATGTGGGTTCCAAATCTGAGTCAGAACTAGAAATGGGGAGACAAATCATTGATGTGAAACCTAGTGCCACCGTTGCTACCACCAAGCTCCATCCTAGTGAACCAGACGAGCCATAAGAAGGAAAGCGCCTTTTCCATTCACAGATGTGGGTAAAAGGCACCCTGTTGCACTTCATCGTTGATAGAGGTAGCTAGAAGAACCTCATCTCAGCAGAGGTCATCAAGCAGCTAGCTTTGCCGAACATTGCACCCGCAACCCTACACCATTGGATGGCTCCACCAAGGAAGTGATCTCCACGTCAGCCAACAATGTCAATTGTCGTACGACATCAATCCCTTCAAAGACAAGGTATTGTGTGATGCTTCTCCTCTTGAAGTTTGTAATGTTCTTTTTGGCCAACCTTATTTATGGAAATGTCGTGATGTATATGAGTCTAGGCCTCATAGTGTTATTATTACTTTGAACAGGAAATTATACAGGATACCCGAGGCAGTCCCACCTAGTGTTATTTCCTTGATCTCTGCCAAGCAATGTAGGAAGATCATCTTTCAGATCGATAAATTTGTCTTCTTCATGATTCGCTCTCAGAGTGAGCGAAATATCGCAACCACATCTAGGGCCTTCATGGTCGATGTCTCCACACAAAAGAATCAAGTGGATAAAGTCGTGGAAGAATACTCAGATATATTCTCCTCACCTACTGAGGTACCTCTGCATTTCCAGGTCAAGAATCCCATCGATCTGACCCCCGACGCATCGCTACCCAATGGGCTAGTTTATCTCCGCTCTTTGTTAGAAAATGAGGAGATCAAGAGGTATATCCAATAACTTCTCCACAAGGGGCACACCCGTCCCAGCTCATCGCCTTGTGGGATCCAATCGTGTTGGTGCAGAAGAAAGACGAGACTTGGTGACTTTGCATTGATTACCAGGCCCTAAATAAAATCACATTCCAGAATCGATACCCAATTCCCTGAATCGACCACCTCCTTGATCAACTCACGGGGGCCAAATATTTCAGTAATATTGATCTAAAGTCTGGCTACTACCAGGTCCCAATAGAACAGACAAATGTATGGAAGACCACCTTCAAGTCAAAAGAAGGTTTTTTCGAATGGTTGGTCATGCCCTTTGGTTTGACAAATGCTCCAACAACTTTCACGAGGATGATGGATGATATCATGTGACCTTTCACCGATACTTTTTTCGTGGTGTATCTGGATGACATCCTCATCTACAACAAGAATTGGGCAGAACACTTGCATCATATTCAACAGGTTTTGCACACCCTGGGGCAACACAAGATATATACCAACTTGGAAAAATGCTCCTTCGGCATGAACAAGGTCCATTACCTAGGCTACATCATTGATAAACATGGTGTGCATGTGGATCTAGACAAGATCCAAGTCATTTGTGACTGGCCAGCCCCAACCACACTCACTGAGCTTTGGAGCTTCTTGGGACTTGCCAATTTTTATCACAGGTTCCTGTTGGGATTCTCTCATATCGCATGGGCCCTCATCCAAGTAACCAGGGGTGGTGGTAAGGAAAAAATTGTGTGGGGGGCATGTCCCAACAACAAGATTTTGTTGATTTGAAGCAACGCTTGTGATCATCCCCAATACTTTCATTACCGAACCTACAACAACCCTTTGAGATCAAGACAAATGCTTCAGATTATGTTGTGGGAACCATCCTCACTCAACACGGCCACCCTGTGGCATATCATAGTGAGACACTATCATGTGTTGTCTGTAAGTACCCTACTTACAACAAAGAAATGTACTCCATTGTGAAAACCTTCCGCTAGTGGATACATTACATTCTTGGGAAGGAGACAGTCATCCACACTGATCATAGGTCAATGTAGTTCATGTAGACACAAGACAAATTGCAAAATGATCGCCATCATAAGTGGTCCACATACTTGCAGCAGTTTCACCTCAACATCAAGTATAAAACATGAAGTACCAACCGAGTTGTTGATTGCCTTAGCCGACCTCCATTCGCAACACTCACCATGATGCTAGACTCTTGCGTCCACGAGACCTCTATATGGCCCCACCTCTATGAGATAGACCCTGACTTCGCCACCACATACCAAATGTTGGGAGCAAACTTAGTTGTCGCTAATTTCCATCTTCAAGACATGATGTTGTGCCATCTGGGCCATCTCTACATTCCATCAAGCGAATGGAAGCTCACTACAGTCGGGTGGCAGGACACTTCAGCATCGAAAAGATAGTGGCAGTGTTGCAGAAACATTTCTACTGGCCGAAACTTCGACAGGATGTCGGCAAGTATAATGGGTCATGCACCGTCTGCGTTATTGCCAAACCGACCACTAAGAAACAGGGCCTGCACGCCCCTCTACCTACTCCTAACATGTCATGGGAATCCATCTCAATGGACTACATGTCGGGCCTTCCGTCCACCAAGAGGGGAAATGACTGTGTTTTTGTGGTTGTTTATCGCTTTTCTAAGATGGTGATTTTGGTCGCCTGCAAGAAGAGCATCATAGCAGAGGTCACTTCCAAGCTCTTCTTTGAATGAGTATGGGCACATTTTGGAATCTCACAAACCATTGTCTCAGATCGGGACAATTGGTTCCTCAACACATTCTGGTCGAGCCTCTGGTCATTGTCAGACACCAAGCTCACTAACTCCGTTGCCTTCCACCCCCAGACAAATGGCCAAACTGAGGTCGTCAATCGGATGATACATATCCTACGCATGTACAATTATAAGCACCCCCGCACATGGGATGAGAGTCTTCTCTATGTCCAACACAGCTACAACCGAGCCCTACATAGCTCAATTGGCCACATCCCCTTTCAGGTGGGGTTGGGATTCCAACCATTGGGCCCCATGAATGTTGCACTACCCTTGGCGGCCACCTCGTTCAACTCATTCCCTGCTCCACCTTAAGCTGACAAAGCCACCTGGTTCATTGAGCAGATCCAACACATTCACTAACAGGTTCAAGATATTTTACAGAAGTTCAATGCCAAGTACAAGCAGTGCCACGATCAACATCGGGTGCCACATAAGTTTCAGGTGGGAGACAAAGTTTGGTTGCACTTGTAGAAAGAACACCTTACAAGGCACCATCGAAAGCTTTTTCCACTTTGTTATGGGCCATACACCATCACCAAGGTTTTGGGTGACAATTATTTTGAGCTCAACATTCCTCCTTTCCTTGGCCTGCACCCAATATTCAACGTGGCTCTCCTTTGGCCATATTTTCCACCATTACCGGACACCTCAGAGATAGTTGAGTAGTTGACACCAACAAAGATCAACCCTAAATGCATGCAACAAGAATCCAATGATCATATTGTGGACACACATGTCAAGGTCACTCGACATCAAAAGATCCAACTTTATCGAGTTGTCAAAGCAGGGAAGTTCCTACACCAAGGCAAGTGGCTCACCCGGGGCCAAATTCAACTAAAGTTTCCTCATATGATAGGGGAACTCAACGCAATGGAGACCATTGCTTCCTAAGGGGAGAGGATTGATCCAGATGGATTTTGGTGGCCTTCTGCTTATTCCAATTGGTTCATTATGGCAGTTTTCCACTTTGGCAATTTTTTCCTAGTTTTTGGGTCCCCTACTTTCGGGGTCGTTTTGAGGCCCTAAATAGAGTTTTTGGGGCTCGCCACAATCAAACTATAGAAGGATTTAGAGTCTTATGGAAACATATGTATTCCTTGGATAGACCTTTCCAACGGGCTATCATGTGCCTAAAACAACGATCGTATGCAAAAGTTACGACCCCAGGAAGTTGATGTACTAGCTTACCCCAACGGGGCCCACATGAATTTTGGTGCTTCATCTCCTAGGGTTAGGTTTTTGGATGTCTAGGGTTTTGGCATTCATGTTTATTGTAAAAATGTCTTCAAATCCTCATTGTAATCATCTTCTTGTGAATGAGCGCAACTGTCACATCTCTTCTCAAAGATAAGCCGCCACCATTCCAACAAGCTTGTTTGTCGCTACATTTTATAGTTTCATCTTATTTCCTTATTGAATAGAAACCAATTTTATTGTATCTTTGTTATTTTTTGTTAAACATATTTTAATAATCTGTATTCATTTCGTTCTACTCATAAAATCTGGATCAACCTCAAAGTGGGGATTTTACTCTTGCAAATGAAAGAGAATAACTTGGTCAAGCTCACTATTATTTTGAGAGCTATACTTGCGACATCGATACGTTGGAAGAATGATGCCACATCGATGTCCCAAAATTTTTTCAATACACATCAACTAAGATAAGCCAAGCAATTGTACACTATTTTCAAATTTGCTTGCAATGTGGGCACCTTGATTCTCTATTGTCAATGAGAACTAAATTGAATAGTGGTTTCCTACAAGAGTTGCATGGTGTCCCTGATGCATAAAAATATCTACAAAGAATGTCTCGCTTGTCATCGTCCTAGTCTCAACACGTTGGTATTGGCTTGTGAGGTGATGATTTTTGCATCAAATGGTTTGCTAAATGGATATCCATTCCTATTTGTGTTTGGCCATTCACCAAAAGGGTGTGATCTCTCCATTTCAATTGAAGGGAATCTAGAAATTATCTTAGCTCACTACTATTTTGCATCTTTTTCCATACAAAGCCTCAAATGAACTCATTTTTAATGATTCATGAATCATGCCCATTGCATTTTTAATGCTTATTGGGTTGTTTGGTTCATAACACAAATTTCATAGTCATGTTTTGATGTTAAAAAAAAAATGGAAGGGGATATTTGAACATTTCAAGGTTTAGATGATGATCATGATTTTGAAAGATAAAAGGAAATCTCATAAATGGTGTTGATTTTATCAAAATTCGGGTTATCATCATCTAACGCAATTTTGGAGCCCTAAACAATGTTTTTTGGGCGTTGCCTTCCAGCAAGCCTCATCTTCACTTTATGGAATTAGCATGGTTGAGTATGGAGATGTTGGTGTTGTCTTGATGATGAGGCAACCACCATAGGAATGCAAGTGGGTATTTCCTTTCCCATATATACTATCTCATTATTCCTTAAATAGAAGATCGCTTGGCACTAGAAATTGAGTACCAGGTCATGTGCTAGAAACAAAAACTTGTAGCATGAGCTTGAAGAAATGTGCAACATCTTTGGTAGTCTTGGTGACTTTGCACAGTGCATAGTGCATATTAGAAATGTTAATGGCCTCCACCTTTTGTTTCCTTCACATGTCATGGTACACTACAACTTCCTTTGTGGAATGATCTCATTCTCCATAATGTTATTGTTGCCACATGCATAAAAACATGTGCTTCACGTATTTGAGTTGCCATATAATAAACTAATAGTAACAGGTGGAAATCCAATATATCTGCTTGATCTCATTTTCATTTTTTATGCTCTTTCTTGACCTTTGATAGATAAGTTGGGATGAAAATGGAGTGTATGGTATAGGCTAATTCAATTATCTAAAAGTCGACACAAAGTAAAGTTCTGTGGTGATAGTTTTGATCAATTGAGCCTCTCTTCTCTATATCTAGAAATAATTGGGCCTTAAGGGCTATGTTTTAATGACTTTACCTATATCACACAAGAAAATCTCTTAAGTTTTTTAAGGTCCATTTGAGAAGAGATTGACTTACACAGAGATAGATTACCCTTATTTATCCTGGGCTAATTAAAGACCCTAAAGGCCTTCAACCTCCCTCTTCTTTGAAGGGTCGAAGATTTCTCTTTATATTATAAGGAATAATACCATATCCTTGGCCTAATAAAGTGTTGGATACAATATAAGGAAGTGGTCCATGTTGATGTTTCCATCATATTGATTGAACAATGAGTTTGACATCTATTATGACCACTTAAAACACGTAAAATTGTATGCCTTGTGAGACAACATGTTGAATGGTTGAGAGTAGATCTTTTGGACATATAATCTATAAGAGAGTAGAGTTACAGATCCATATGATGGAAAACCACTTTCATGTCTAGATTAGGGAGTACTTCTCTTGTAGATAATTTATCGTCATATCTCATGTGGTAAACTTTTTCTTGCTCACTAAGTGAACAACAACTAACAACTTGTTTGGTCGTAAAAACCCTATTCTCCCGAGCCACCTTTCTCTAAAGTATGCAAGTTGTTTAATACATGTATATATTAATAAGGTGAGGATTACGCCACAATTTACCTCCCTCGGGTGCCTTAGTTTTCTTAATGCAAGAGTTTTTTGGTTGATTTGTCCACGACATTGCAAAGCCATCCTAACATTTTGGTGTTTGCATTTACTCCATTTTGACCTGTGCCTTATTTATGGTCATCCCCAACTCGATTGTGTGTGTGGCCATATCGATGGGTACACAACAAAGTGAAATGTTGACTTTGTTGCATTCCTGTTGATGTGGCTAAACACACAATTGAGTTAAGTTGAGGGCTTATCTATATGACGCCAACTCATAGGATAATACATCATATAATATGCAACTTCAATAATAACTTATGTATCCATGTTAACAACATGTCACAACCTAAAAAATTTATGCACTAATTCAAATGAGTGATCGATTATCATTCTAACTTGATTTCAAAGTCTAAGATAATAATTAATATGATCGATTATCATTCTAATTTTTTTTTCCAGATGAAAAATCGCTCAAAATTATATTGATTATAATTTTTTACATCTTCATCAATATGTAAAAGGGACCAAAACACTGCCATTCTAAAACAACTCCACTATAAATGCAAAGGACTCTGTCCATTCCATGCCATCCCTACCAGCCTACATTAGACCTATAATATGGTGTTGAAATAATAACATATTTTCCCAACCTAACAATAAAATGTTTGATCGTTTCAGTGCCAATTCCATGCTCGAGAATATAAAAACACATTCACTCAAGTAGATTCATGAATTAGAAAAAAAAATTGTGTTTGGCTGGTCCCTCACTTTCTCCATCCTAAGTAAAATAGTTAAGTCTACCTTTGGGAGACTAAAGAGCTCTCTAGATAGATTATCAGCCTCCTCATTGGATTCCCTATATATATGATGGAAATTAATACCCTGAAAGGCTGCCATCGACGCTCTTATCCTAATCTTCCATCCTTCAATATTGATCGCTTGAAGATTACCTTTTGAATTAAGCCAATTAATGGTCACTTTGGAATCCCCCATAACATGTATATGTTGTATATTCGGAAGACTCACAATCGAAAGTGAAGCCCATGCTCCCATTAATTATGCTTTAGTGTTGGTCCCTGCACCACAATTAATGAACCATCTGTAATCCAGAGCCTCAATACATTTCAGAGTACCCCCTGCCCCACATCTTGAACCCCCTACCTCCGCTACCCCATCAAAAAAGGCCATTGTATAACCTTGAAGTCTGAAAAAAGGTTTTATTCTCAATGCATGGGACTTGTTGACATCCATTTTTTTATGAAGCGCTCCAAGGATCTTGAAGACCACAATAGTTACCAAAGGATACTTTCCTTCGAAAATTACCATGTTGCGTTCCTTCCATATAAACCAAGACATTATAAATGGGAGGGTCTTGGGCGCCGACCTATTCTGTAACCACGCTTCCATACAGTCGATCAAACAAGGGTCATTCCATCTGAAATTTAGATTTAGATGTTGAGATAGAGAATCCCACACTCTCTTCGTGAAATCACAGTGAATGAGAAGATGGTGAGTGTCTTCTAAGTTTTTTTTGCACAAATAGCAAAGTCCCAGACCTATCCAACCTTTTTTAAGAATTACGTCCCAAGTAAGTATTCTATTTTCGGCCGCCAGTAAGAAGAATAAAATTATTTTTAACTATGTACACCATTTCCAACATTCAATCTTCCATCCACCCAAATCGGCATGGACTGTGTGGATATAATCACCTCATAGAAATTTGAGACTGTAAATGCCCCCAACCGGTCTCCTCCAACCGATTTCAACTCGTCTTTGGTAATTGCAAACAATGCAATTCCTTCTCCACGCAGAGCTTTAATGTAGTTTGACCATTTTGTTGCTAGTGCACCCACTAATTCCAGTTCGACGCTTGTTCTCCATCTATCTAAAACATTAAATTGTTCCTACGCCTTTGTTGCTTGTGAAAGGAAAGTGACATGTTTACTGTTGAGTGTAGTCTGTAATTCAATGTTGAGTGAAGAACTTATACCCATTTCTAAAATTCTATCACAACCGATTTTTATTTGTTTTCCACTCCCAGGAAGCCACGTAATCCAATGAAGGGTGATCGGGAGCACGGATAGGAGACTTGCCCAGATCCTTGAAGCGAACCTGTCTTTATGGATCGGTCTTCTTAGCCAATTGATAAGTGTGGAGTTTTTTAGATATTTATATATGACTACATTGTGCCAAAGACTTTCCTCTGTTAGGACGTGCCAAAGTGTCATTGAATTTAAAGTTAGATTGAAATAATTTAAATTGCGGATGCCCCAGCCCCCATTCCTTTTGGGTCTTGACAGTAACTCCCAACTACAAAGATGTACCCTATGTCTGTCTTGGTGGCCATTCCACAAAAAATTGAAAATCAATTTTCTGATTTTGGATAAAACCGAATGAGGCAATGCTTCCAATGACATCCAATAAACTATTTGTCCTTCCAGAACAGATTTAACCAGGATATACCTCCCAACCAAAGAGAGCCACCTATTACACCAGTGGTTGATTTTGTTTGAAATTTTGGCAACAATCCATCCCCAATCTGTTGCTCGATGAGTCCCAATCTTCAACTAATAGCCTAGGTAACGAAACCCATTAGTGAGATCACTGAAAGTATAATTAAGGACATATTTGAAATCGTCCAATTCATGATCTGAAAGGCCAGAATAATGGATTGTATATTTTGTTAGGTTCACTGCTAGGCCAGAAGCTTTACAGAAAAGTGAAATTAGTTTGTCGATCACTCTCCATTCCTATAGGCTATCTTTGGATAATATGAGGATATCGTCCACAAATAGAAGATGAAGGATTTTGGTGAAACTGGCAATCTTTAAACCTGAGATAGCACCCCCCGCTTGACTATTTTTCAATAATAAGATGAGGCCCTCCATGATGAGTATGAAAAGAAGAGGTGATAATGGGCACCCCTGTCTAATTCCCCTTCCGCTTCTAAAAAAATCAGTAGCCTCCCCATTAATAAGGACAACAAAGGACAAGGAAGTGATACAAGACATGATCCAATTAGCCAAAATGTAACCCCATCCCAATTTTCAGAAGGATCATTCTAAGTAGGTCCCAATCAATGCAATCGTAGGCTTTCTTTAAGTCCAGTTTTAAGACAAGTGCTTTTAACTTCTTCTTTTTAATACTCAAGAGAAGCCCTAAGGCCAATAATCCAAAACATTTTGAGGACTTTCATCCTATTTCCCTTTGCAACCTATGTTACAAGCTTATTTCAAAAGTCATTGCCAACTATATCAAACCCTTTTTGTCAAGGTCAATCTCTCTTGAACAGATGGGCTTCCTCCCGAGGCTTTCATGAGCCGTCCCGAGGCTTTCATGAGCCATCCACTAAACCAGTTCGATTCCCACCCCAAGCCTCTTCTAGAGAGAGAAGGAGATTAAAGTCCCCAACCATTATTAAGTTTTTTAAATTAAGGATACCACTGTCATCCATAGCTTTCCAGAAAGAAGTATGATTGGTACAAGGTGCATAAATATTGAGTAAGGCTACATCCCTATTATATATAACACTCCTACCTGATAATAAAATGCCCCCCACCATGAGATAAGGAGTCAGCTCGAACAGAATTGGATCCCATGCAGCCAATAAACCGCCATAGGTCCCCACAGAACTTACTGAGAAAACCGCCCATGCCGGTCTGAAAGAAAGTAAAAAATCCCTCGCTTTCTAAGCAGAGACTAATGTTTCTTGGAAGAAAATAATCTCCGGTCGAGTAAGTGCCAAACACCGTCGAATGGAAGCAACTTTGAGGGTGCCTCCAATCCCTCGAATGTTTAAGGAGATCAATAACATTGCTTTTCACTCTCCAGGGCTTTCACTGCTCTAAGAGGCCCAATATCACTAGAAGAAGGGGTTGACTCTGAAATCTTCACCGAGTTCTGTAATTGGTTTTTCCGACAACTTCTCGTTTTTATGGGAGAGATCTCAACTCCTAAACCCCTCGACCAAGCAAATTCTCTCCCCTGGCTTGCCTGATTATTCTTGGAACTAGTATTCCCAGAAGACTCTCCACGATCAATGCATGTCCTCCCCAAATACGTGGGTAGTTTAATGGCCTGTTCACTATCCTTAATGAAAGGAATTAGTGACTCTAGTACAGTATTGAGTGTGCTCTCAGCCTCCTCTGGTTCTCTAGAACCCGCCTCCAACAACGAATTGTTTGTGACAGGGAAAGTAGGGTTGTGGAGTGCCACAGACACCCTTGCCTCACTCCCTTGCGCTTTGGGAAATAATGAGCCAACTACATTTGCGAAGGATGGAGAGATAGCACGAATCACTGCTGGTCGATTGACAACTGTAATATCCCGTTCCAAACCAGTAGGTTGCAGCTCATGCATCTCATCCCCTTGCAAGTCTGGAAAAGAATGACTAACTACACTTGTGAAGGAGGGAGAGGCAACATGACTCGCAGTTGGTAGGTTGGTAACTGTAATAAATGGTCTATCCCCTTCCACACCAGAAAAATATTGCTCAATACCATGACTATGAAAAACTTGTGACCCCTGAGCTACCCCTTTATAACCAGTAGTGGATCATAATATCCAGTCAGAGCTATCGATTGCTTCCTTTTCCCACTCAGTTAAAGAAGAGAAGAGTGAAGGGCAGAGTTGTTTTAACTCACCCGAAAGAGTGTTTGATGGATCCGAAGGATGTTTAGTCTCAGCTATAGAGTAGAAAGGAATGACCCCTAATGAAGTATCTTCATCCATATAAGCCGGAGGATCTTCCTGAAGTAAGGTTTCTTCGGACTTATCCTCAGTGACTTTACCAGGGCATTGCCTTTGAAGGTGGCCAGTACAATGACACCAGTTTCATCTGAAAGGGATGCCTTGATAATCTAAACGATGTTTAGTGTGACGGCCTCACCACTCTATGTCCATCACTTCAGGAAGTCCTTAATGTAGATCGATCTCCACCAATATCCTGCCCACTTTTCTTGTCGAGGACATCATAGACGAAGTATCCAGTGTAATAAAACGCCCCAGTGCATTTCCAATAGCCTTCATGGCCCCCTCATTCCAAAGATGCAGGGGTAGTGTAGGCAATAATACCCACATGTGCCTATGTTGGAAGTATTCAGTCGCAGGATCAAAAGCCCCCCTCCACCTTTTCAACATCAGTGTACTCCACCCTAATACCCAGAACTTGTCCAGTAACACAGTAGCATCCTCCGGAGTTCTGCAGATAAAACCCATCCACACTTTCGTGAGATATAGTATCTTAGGAGAGTATCCAAGGATAGGTTTCCAGGTTTTTTGCATCCAAGCTGAGATAGAGCAATCTGCTAGATAGGCGTAAGAAAGTCTTCCTACCAACCCACATATGGCTAGCCTGCAAGTCTCTTCTAGGCCTACATCAGCTCCTAGAACCATCCTCCTCACTCTCTTGTTTGGTTTCCACGCCCTTTTTCGAATGCCAGTGTGAAAACCGTTTAGTAGAGGAGTCTTAACCCGACCTTCCAGTGCTCCACCTTTATCCCCTTTTCTACAGTGGTGTACTGAATCCGTGGGGAGTTGGGGAACAGAGAAAGAAACGTTGCAGGTGGGCCAACACCAAGTGATGAAGGACAGAAAAATGTGTGTTCCTGGCATTTACTCGAAGCCAGTGAGTGCTTAGAAACGACAGAATCACCAATGGAAGGCAAAGAAGGATTAATAAAAGGTAAAGGTCCAGAAGAAGCCCCAGCCTTCTCTGCCTTACTGAAAAGTCCTATCCTGTGCCATTCTTCCTCATCCTGTGGGTCCATAAGAGTAGTGACGTCTTGTGTAACGCCAACTATCGTTCACCGGTTCATGGTGTAATCTCAATGACACACTAAGCCAAATAAAACATAAAGACTTTAATCCCAAGGGAGACAAAGATGTCAGAAGAAAAACAACTCCCAATGAAACAGAGCTTGCCACTGAAATCCCAGGCAATGTAAAAAACCCAAAACTAAGTCATTAAAGACTGATGTGTATTCTGAGCTAGTTAAAAAAGCAGTCAAAGAAATAGGTTCACAAAACGAGGGGAAGAAAGGATAAAAAACCCATCCCCAAGAAACGAAAAACCATTTCAAAGTCTAAGATGATAATTAATATACACAAGACCAACCTAAAGAACCACCTCCCATATTTATTTGATGTTTGTTTTGTATAACTATATAACAAATGCATTTATAAATTCCCATTTATATTTATTTAAAATAAAAAAATAAATTACGAAATAACATAACATTAAAAAAAAAAACATGGTTGATAGAATTTTCTATTCTCATTTTTAAATTGCAATTATTTGCACATCAAACTTACATAATCATTCCGCCATTATTTAACTAAAACTACAATGTTTAAAGCTTACCAATTATATATATATCATTTTGCTTTTTAATAGTGAGATTGTTCATTATTTTATGGATTAACGTTACGTGTCAATGTTCTCACACCTAAACTACTTTACACACATGGGCACCTTTAATATTTATAGGCATTCACATGCTTAATACATGCCCACCTTTAATTATCATGTGCAATCAACCATGCTTAATTTTATTATTGACAATAATAGATATTATTTAAATAACCTTTGACATTTTAATATCTCTAGTTGGATTGTTCATTGTTTTATGGGTTAATGTTTTGTCTCATGCTATGAGACTTACCTAACACATTTATGATTTTTAATATTTATATACAATTATACCATTATACAAAGTATTCACTTAAATATTATTTATTATTTATTTATATTCATTTGTAAATATGTAATGTTTTTATTTAAAGTTGCTTCTTCACTTAAATATTATTTATTATTTAAGTCGCTTTCAAATTTTATTGTTTAAACCTTGTTTTTTTAATAGTCGACTGTTCACGATTATAAAGACATTATTGCATTTTCGCCACAATGGTCAATATGGATTCTTTAGCTTCATTGCCACTAACTCACATTGTTGGACCATTTTCACCCAGAGAATTGTGCCTGAGGCTTAATCCTAACCCTTGTGGAAATCAATGATACCGCTCTCTAAGTAGCAATGATCTCCACTGTGTTAGATGTAAAAGTGAAAACTTTCATCCTATTAAAATTCTCAACTATAAATGAAAACTTCATAGTACTATTTAAAGGATGATAAAATTTTTATTTCACTAGTTCATATAATGCAGAAGCATTATTGTTTGATTTAGAAAAAAGTTTTTTTTACAAGGGAATTGGTAACTAGGGCTTGTAATCATCCGTGTCACTAGGGATCGATTTAGGTTGTTACTTCTATAACCCTTGACTCAATATACCCACCCACAAAACATATTGAGTAGTTTAATTGTGACTTGAATCTAGGTCAACCTGCCCCTATATCACTAAGCTAGTGCCTTCACGGTGCAAGGTTGTTGCCTCTATAACCCTTGACTCAATATACCCACCCACAAAATATATTGAATAGTTTAATTGCGACTTGAATCTGGGTCGACCTGTTGTTGCCTCTATAACCCTTGACTCAATATACCCACCCACAAAACATATTGAATAGTTTAATTGCGGCTTGAATCTGGGTCGACCTGCCCCTATATCGCTAAGCTAGTAACTTTGCGGTGCAAGATGATTACCGTTCAACCAAACTACTTCGAACTAACAAATTCCATTTAGAAAAAAATAATGACTTATAATAAATGCATTAGAAGACTAAAATGCTATCCTCTTATCATTAGATTGTCTATCTTGCTACCTTTTATTGAGATAACAATGGTGCTCTTCAATGAAGCTTATAAAGTTCTAGATTTTTCAAACAGTTTTTGAATCTAAACGTTGTCCAAATCATCTAGAAGGGCACAAAATCATGTGGTTGGGGAATGATATAGTGAGAGTAGCACACGTTGAACAACAAACAAAAGGCCTTAGGCATGATTTTAGTTGGAATCCTATGATGAATCGTGGTTTTACCATAGAATTTTGAACCGCTCATGGTTTACCATGTTCCAAGGGTTTTGTGGGCCTCCAAATTGACCATCACTTTACAAATATAGAAAATCTATTAAATGAAACCATATAAATCAATTTGGTCAAATAAACCTAATCATGTAACGAATTTCCTTATGTAACAAATTTTCTTTTGATAAAAAAATATAATAATAATAAAAATTAAAGTTCGAATAAATTTGAAATTCTATTTTATTTTAAATTTTCATTTGATAAATAAAATATAATAATAATAAAAATTAAAGTTCTAATAAATTTTAAATTCTATTTTATTTTTGAAAATTTAATAAATTAATTAAAATTAAAAAAAAAAAAAAAAAACATCATTTCATCACATACAAAACTTAAATCATTTAAAATTTCAATAGCTGTAAAATTATGCAGTAGTAAAAGTTTAACTAAATGACTCTTTTATTGTTATATTTTTTTGAGACATTTGTTCTAAATTTAATTAGAAATTGTTAGATCCCCAGATTTAAGTAATTATTTCTGTATAATTTTAATGTTTTATAGATTTTTCAACATGCTGAATTCATTTATACATTCATAAATGGATTTTAAACAACAGAAAATAATAATTTCTTATAAATTTATATCAAATTTCAGTTTAAGCAAAAAATAATAATTTCTTACAAATTTGAAAAACCTAAAATTATTATTCTATATTTTCTTGTTAAGATTTTATAGTTGAATTCCATATTCTTGCCGAGATATTATTCTTTAATTTATTTAACAAAAATAAGAAAAAAGTGCTTTTGCTACACGATTCGTTTCGGCGAACTCCATAGAAGCGGGCCAGAAAAGTACGTTTTGTCTTTGCTTAGTCATCTCCGATGGGTTGGCCTGC
>JASDQU010440060.1:106138-118027 GCA_032191745.1 Picea mariana | reverse complement strand
TGTAATTTTTAAATACATATAAGGAAAATAATTATGTGGTTTTCTCCCTCTTTGGGTTTCCACGTAAAAACACTGGTGTACTGTGTATGTGTATGATTTCTCATTTGTTCATTGTTTATTTACTCTGGAATTATTGGATGATAATGCTACATTGATATAATACTTTCATTTAGTGGTTAAAAAGGATTATTGATCTATTATTGATTCACCCCCACTCTCAGTAATCCAACATATATAATCATGCATAAGCAGACATCCATGAACAATCACATGAAAGTCACATTCAGACACAGGGTTTAACCTAGTTCACCCAATCCTTGGGCTACATCCACAATGTTATTATGATTTCTTTCAATCAACTTGGGTTTGTACATTTCACTTACAATAGATACACCATGATATCATTCCCCATCCCTCCCAGCTGCTATGTAGTGCAAGCCTCTCTCTACAATCATCTCTCCTAAACCTTCAGACATGGAATCTCTCTCATTCTTAGCCTTTCCACTCAACTTTAACAATCTAATCTCTCAACCCATCAAGAATTCCAAAAAACAACCTTATTCTTCTTGAACCATTACATATTTATACATATAATTTATGGCTCAAAACCATACTCTCTTATCCCAAAAGAATATGAAAACTCACAGTGACTCATTACAACTCATGAAAAATCATTGTTCTGGCATACGTTTCTTGCCTTTTCGCCTGCATGTTGTTTTTTCATTCATAAATGTTTTCCTTCCTGCTTTTGCATGCCTAACTCTTGGTATTCCTTCTTTTGAGCCTCCATAAAAAATTAGTTCTTTGAATTGCCTGTCTAATAGGCCCCCAACAGTCACATGTGGCTCATCTCGAGCCACTCAGGCCTATTGCGTCGCACTCCTCCATGTGTCCATGAAATTTTGGAGGGTTTCCCTTACTGTCACAATTTCTTTCTTTACCTTTGTTTCTTTTTCCAAAATTTCCTCTACGACCTACACAATCAGGGCCATGATTTTCTCCTCACTATCATCTATTCTTTTCTCTATCATGCCTTACGCAATTGCCAATGCCCCTATTACTTTGAGTGCTTCTTCATGTAGGGGTATAAATCATTGTTGAAGATCCTTGTTCTCATCCCTTAGCTTTTCTATCTCACTGTATGAATGTTTGTTTTCTAGGATGGCCACTATTTTCTCACTTGGCGGAAGCATATTGATGTTCTCCAAGGCCTTTTTCACCTTTTCCTACACATCCCTTAGTCTTGCTTCGATGACCTGCATAACTAGATCCTCTATCAACGTTTTCCAAATCTACATTCTCTCTTCACATAGATTTGTGCACTGCTCATCCAGACTCTTAACATTTTCCACTGAGGTTATCTCTTTCCTTTCCTTTTTCTCCTTTTCCTCAGGTGTTTTCCTTGGTATGGTGCATGATTCCAAGTCTTTGATCCTGATGTGGAATCGTTTAATGACTTCACTGATTTTTGAGATTTTTTCTTCAAGTGTGGCTTCTACCACCATTGACACCTCTAGAATCTCCTTGTAAATTTTTTGTATCACCTATTATATTCATTCTGCTTGTTTCTCAACCTCATCCTTCTCATTCAATATTATCTTATCCCTTTCCTCAACCTCATCCTTCTCTTTCAATATTCTCTTGTCCTTTTCATCAACATCTCTCTTTTCCTATAAAGCAATTGTATCATCTTGTTGCAGTGCTTCCTTGTCCATTATTTCCTTATCCAACTCACTTGATGTCGACTCCGCACGTAACTAGATTTCCTGTGTGATACCCATTTCCATGACATGTAGTACTTTTGTGGGCATATGAGAAATGATTAATTCCATATGACTTAGTTATTGCACATGCTCCTTCATTTATTGCATGGTGAACTCAATGGAATATGGGTATATATTTAAAACTATTTTCCCTACTTTCATCTCTAGAATATGTGAATTTGTTTCCCTTGCTTCTTCAGTCATTCTTGTTGGTTCACCTTCATTGTATCTTCTCTCTAGTACTAGGCTCACTGCCTCCAACCTTTGTTGCAATGCCATTAGTTTCTCTCGCACCTTCTTATTCAACTCTTCCTATAGCCATGGTACATGTTGAACTGCCTCCTCGATGGCATCCCTTACTTGGTAACCAATCATGTCGATGTCATTATCGGTCAAGGAATAGATGGTTGGTTCTTTGTGCACTTTCATCTTATTCCACGTAGATGAGGTGGGCCCCTTACCCTGTTATTTTATTTTCTCTCCTTCTTTCAATATTACCTACAGTGCATCACCTACTTTTTAGACTATCTATTGTGCATCATATACATCATTACCTTGTCCATTTATTTTATCATTTCCATGTTCTGCTTCTTCGTTTACAGGGGTCTTCGTCTTTGTTCTATATGCAAGAACCTTCCAATCTAGATCCCAATCCTACATGATTAGTTGTATGTCTTCTTCTTTGGTATTGTACTTTGTCTAGACCCATTCCTCTCTTGGGTCCTTCTTTTCATGTACATAGATATGATGTCGGTCTTTCCAGAACTGTGCATCGGGGCATATGCCTCTACCAGTTGTGGTGAAATGTGTGGTGTATCCTTGATGCACTTTGGAATACTTTCACCATAGAGAAAGAAATCCACATTGGTCTATGTCTATCATCATTTGTTAGTCATGCACTAGAAGTTCTAATACTTATCTTCCAAGCATGGCTTCCCTCTTAGACCTAAGAACTATGTATCCTCTGACTCCTCCCATGCTATAAACACAAGAAAAATTAGCAGCCATGGATAGTGGAATTACATGCCTCTATTATGTTTTTATCCATAGGTGATAATGAATTTGTTTAATAAGAATGGAACCCATCTCATCGACCCCCCTTCAACACACTTCTCAGTCACAACTATCACTCTTGTTGGCACTTGGTATTTCCTGCATTTCTATCGCAACTTACATGGTAATTCCTGCATCAAAACTATGATAGTTAGGTTTCATATGATCAACACATCCAACCCATGCACCCCTCTAACTCTATGAAAATTTTGTCTCATGGAATCTGATAAAGTTTTGTGATTCTTTTGTTAGAAAACAATAGGGTGGGATATTCCCCCTATGATGGTAAGCCTGTGATCCTTTCAATCGGGTCTGTTTCTATTGAGATTGGTTTTTCCAACCACAAATAACCACCATGCACACATATTAAGAGAAACTTAACACACACATTCACCTTGTTTCTCCTGCCAAAGTCTGGGATGTCAAACGGGTTGAGTATTCTTGTTCGCTCCAATCTTCTAGCTCAGACCTTGGGCATAGGTATGCTCTAGTTGTTTCTTGGTTATATTCTTAGATCCAAGTATTAGTGTGGCACACATTCAGATAACTTCGTTGTGTCTGTGATATCACGGTCCACATAATTGCGTTGCGACACCTTCCCTAGAATTTCCTCGTCAATGATGGCCCCATATGATATGTCAGGTGTCACCAATTGGTAGTTAGCAGTATTCTACAATGTCACTGGTGGGGCATCATCCTTCCTTGTTGGAATTTAGTCTCATGGAAACCTTGGCTCCAATGATTATGCTCCCGAAGTCTCCTTAAGCTTTGGTTCTATTGTTTGTGCTCTTGTTCAAGATTCTTTTGGTGGTTCCATTTCTATAATCCGATTAGTAGGAAACCACTACTTCAGCTATGTGGTTCCTCTCAAGCTCTGGAACTCTACTCTCGGATCTCTCTTACTCACATGTAACTCTAAATGACCAATGTTTGTCAACCCCTCATGGTTTTTGTGTCCCTTTGACAATTTTCTTCCTTCCTTCACACCTGAAATAACTGTCTAATCCTCCAGTGGTGTGATGTAAGATTGATTTTATGCTACTTTGTTTCCCTATCTTCCATTTTATTTTTTCCTCATACTACCATTCCATCACAATCCTCGACATATTTTTCCATGTATAGCTACGCTTCATCTTTATGAATTTTCGTTATCACTCTTTAACCATCGTTTGTTCCCTTTAATGCTTTTAATGTTCTTGTTGGTCCTATTTTGTGTAGTATCTATGTCTTGTTTGGTCGTTCATTGCATATTTCCTCTCTTATACGTGTAATATCCCTACTCAACACAATTGTATCCATCTGCGTGACACTAACTTCTTCTCTACGCTTTTTGTTCTTTTTCATTTTCTCCTTTTTATGTCTTTTTCCCTTTTCTACTTTTTTCTTTATTTTTATTTGTATTTCTTTCCTAATATAGTACAAATACTATGTTACATATGTTCTTGCGCAACTCATATCAATGTGCAGGTTTTCAACCAACTCTATAGAGTTTCAATAGACTTCCATTCATCAATCCTCCCAATAATTCTTCATTCAATGTTTCTATATGCACAACACTTGATTTTGTCACATACTTAATCACATATGGACCTAACTAGTGCATCCTAAACTTCCCTGGGTGCTGCATGAACCTGTTGTCTTATAAAAGTACTAAGTCTCCTACTTGGAATCTCTTCTACTTGATATGTCTATCATGCTTTTTTTTCCCCATTCCTTTTGAAGTTGTTGATGGAATTCTGTGACAAATAGGTCCTTCTCAAGTTGTAACAATGGTGACAATGTCTCCTCTATTGTGCTAGAGTCTGACAGATCAGTGATTGTTGCAACGCACAAACTAGGCACAATAAACTCCATCGACATTACTACTTCTTTCCTCTATACCAACCTGAAAGGTGTCTGTCTTGTCAACATTTTTCTCGTGGTCCTATATGCCCACAATACTGTAGGAACCCTTAAAATCCAATCATCTCTCCCTACGTTGCATATCTTTGTCAATGCATTCTCCAAAATTTTATTAAAGGCTTATACTATCCCATTTTCCTAAGAGTGATATGATGTGCTCCTCTTACGATGAATTAGAAACTCCTTAGTCAATGTTGCAACTGTCTTATTCAAGAAGTGTGCTCCTTGGTCATTACGGAAAATGTGTGATCATACAAACCTTGTCACTACATTCTCAAACAAGAACCACGTAACAGTCTCTGCACTACAGTCTGTAACTGGTGTTTCTTCTGCCCATCTCGTCAAATACTTTGTTGTGGTGATTATATACCTAGCTCTAGAACTTCTCGCAGGTGGGTTGATAGGGACAACAAAGTCTATTTCCCATTTATCGAGTGCTTGCAGTGTAATCTATGGATACAAGGAAATCTCATCCCTTCTATATGGATTTCCCACCCCTTAACAAACATCACATGTATGATAGTATTCTTTAGCATAATTGTGAAGTGTGGGCCACCATATCCCTGCACAAAAAATCTTTTGTGTAGTTTCTTTACCTGTGTAGTGTCCTCCAGCAACACCTTCATGAGCCTCTGATGATATCATTGGTATTTCATGCTCTACCACACATCGTTGTAATATCCCAGCTGCATGTAACTTGTACAGGTTCCTAGACATTAACTAATAGTCTTCTTCTTTAACCACTAATTGTTTCTTGTACTTAAAAATGACACAATATCTGTGAAGTAGTCATCCACCATTTTGAATGAAAATAATTGCACATTCGACAAAATGTCATCTAGATTCCTTTCCTCTTCTCTTGATAGTATGCACGATAACTGATCTGGTCTTGCATTCAACTTCCCTCGTTTCACAACAAACTCAAAATCATATTCCTGGAATAACAAAAACCCTCTCCACATTCTCCCTCCCAACATTAGCTTGTTGACTAAGTGTCTTAGTGCAAAATGGTATGTGTACATTTTGAAATGAGAACCCAACAAGTAGTGTATAAAAGTATTCATTGCATATACCATAGCTAACCATTCTCATTCTGTCGTAGTATAGTTATTTATTGTTGTTGACATTTTCCTTCTTGAAAATGCAATTGGATGGTATATGTCTCCTTCTCCTAGATGAAATAATATTCTGCCTAAATCTATGGACAATGCATCCACATGAACATGAAATTCCTTTCCCCAATATGGAAATATCAAAATTGACACAATTACTAACTTCTTCTTCGATGTATCCAAATCTTTCTGACAATCCTCATTCCATCGGAACTTAGCTTCTTTCCTAAACAAATTATCCATAGGTGTTGTAATATGCACATAACCCTTAATGAACTTCTTTTAGTATCCTGTATGACCCATGGTTTCCCTCAACTTCCTGACTGATGTGGGTGGTTGTAAGTCCAAAATCATTACAATCTTGGCTGGATCCACCAATAAGCCATGCTTATATACCACATGCCCTAAAAGAAATTCAAAAGGAATGCAAAAAATACATTTCTTCAAATTCAAGGAGATCTAACATTGTCTAAACCTATCCAACATCAACCTGAGTACTTCTATGTGATCTTTCAATAGGATAAAGACAATCCAATAATCCAAGTAAAATTCAAGGAACTTGTGAATAAACTCCTTAAAGGTTGTGACAACTACTCTTGAGAAAACTGTTGGTGCATTATTCATCCCAAAAGGCATCAATGTATACTAATATTTTCCCCATTCTATCTCAAAGGTAGTATTATGTCTGTCTTCTTGCACAATCCTTATCTGGTGATATCCTGAAAAATCCATCTATGAAAGAATAAGCCTCGTTCCCTCCTACATTTTCTAGAACTTTGTCTGTGAAAAATGTTGGAAATGGATCATGCAAATATGCATCATTTATCTTCCTTAAGCCTACACAAATCTTTATTCCCCATGTTTTCTTATCATACAATACCATTGGACTTATTCATTCTAATTCCACCACTGGTTCAGTGATTCTTGCTTCTAACATTTAGTCTATCTCTACCTTTACCTTCTCTTTATTCTTCGGATTGATCCTATAGGGTCTCTGTCTTACTGGTTTAGCATCTTATTTCAAATGTATCTTCATTTCTCCTAGCTCACCAACTATCCCCTTCACATCTAAAAACGTGGTTGGGAATAGATATTGGTACTTGTGTAGTAATTCTGCAATCTTCTCCACAGTTTCATCATTCCAGTAATCATCTATCTATGTGAACTTTGTATTTTCTTTTGTTTTGATATTTACCTTCCATTCTTTTATTGGTTGTGTATATGAAACATATTAAATCTCTTGACCTTCTACTACGTTTTCCCCCTCAATTTAAGTTACTTGTATATTCCTAGGATCCTCCTCATTTGGTTCTTATTTAGCAACATTATAACATTCTAGTAATTCATGAATAGTCATAGAATCTCTATGCACACTATAGACAGATATTAACTTCATCAACTCTTCTTTTGGAAAAAATTTGTTTCTAATGGCCTGCAAGGCTGCATCTAGTAATGTATATTCATGTTAAAAAGTAAATGTTATCTTAAACCTTTGAATTAGATGGTCCCAATCAGATGTTTCTCTTCTTATTTATAGTTCCAAGTACCAATTATTTGGAATTGTATCCAATGTATGTATGAACCTATGTGTCCATTCCTTTTTCGATGTCAAACTTCATATGTTTCTGCACTACACAATGTGTTATGACGGGTCAGTTAATCCTGCATATTTATCTATATTGCATTCCACCTCAGTGACAAATATGACTTACATGAATCTTATACATTGTTTCCAGTATTTTATTTCTTATTTATGTGAAGCCCACCATTTGGATAACGTAGCTTTCAAGGCTATGTCTAATGCCAATAATATTTGTTGTTCAAGTATATTTAACTCAAACACATGTACCAAACATTCCATATTAGTCAAACCATCATACTTAGGTGGGTCACATAGCTTGATGATCTGGATTTAGGAGAAGAACAAAATGATTAATAGATTGAATACAATAAACACAGAGATATGGAGAATAACACAAATATCTAGCAAACAATATCTTCTATTAAATAATGAAATAGGTTGAAACTGTAAAACTGCATAACGAAAACACTTGCTCGAATGGTGGTAGCTATCTCTAAGAAGAGATGTGGCTGCTACATGCATCCATCTGAGAAGAATGGATTACAATGATGCTCCAGAGGCCTTTTTGATATTACACATGAATGCCAAAACCCTATACATCCAAAAACCTAATCCTAGAAGGTGAAACACCAAAATTCATGTGGGCCCTATGGGTAAGTTGGTGTAGCTTGGTACCTCAACTTCCCAGGGTCATAAATTTTTCATACGACCTTCGTTTTAGTCGTGTGATATCCCGTTGGAAAGGTATTTCAAAGAACTACACATTGTGCCATCAAACTTTGACTCTATCTACAATTTGATTGTGGCGAGCCAAAAAACAAAATTTAGGGCCCCAAAATGGCCCTGGAAGTAAAACAAGATGTGTTGACATGAAAATATACAAAATAAGCTAGTTAGAATAGGCGAGAGGCCACCTGTGTCCACCTAGAGGATGTGTAGGGCTTCATACATCCCCATAATTATAGAACCCACAATTACAAAGAAATACAGAAGAACGTGCTGAAAAAAAATGGACATGAGGAGCAAGTTGGAATTGGTGGGTGGCCACCAATATCCACCTGGATCAATCCTCCCCCCTTAGGAAGAAATGGTCTCCATTGAGTTGAGTTCCCCCATCATGTGAGGAAAATATTCCTAAATTTGTCACCGGGTGAGCCACTTGCCTTGGTGTAAGACTTTCCCTCTCTTGACAACTCGATAAAGATGGATCTACTACTGGTGAGTGACCTTGACCTTTGTGTCCACTATCTGATTAGTGGATGCTTGTTCTGTGTAGTCAGGGTTGATCTCTTGGTGCCAGTTATTCTGGGATCTCAGAGGTGTCCAATGATGGTGGAAAATATGGCTGAAGGAGGTCCACATTGAATGTTGGATGCATACCAAGGAAGGGTGGAGTGTTGAGCTCAAAAGCATTGCTACCCACATCCTTGGTGATAGTGTAAGGCCCATACCAAAGTGTGAGAAGCTTCCGATGGGGCACAATGAGATGCTCCTTCTGCAAATGTAACCAGACTTTGTCTCCAACCTGAAACTGGTGTGGTACCCTATGTTGATCATGGTGCTTCTTATACTTATCATTAGATTTATGAAAAATATCCTAGACCTATTGGTGATGTGTTGAATCCACTCAATGAATCTGGTGTCTTTTTCGATTGCAGACTGATCAGGGGAAGAGTTTTTTTGTGCGGTGGCAAGAGGAAGTGCAAAATCAATGGGTCCCAAGGATTGGAATCCTAGACCTACCTGAAATGGGCTATGACTGGTGGAACTATGGAGAGCCCTATTGTAACTGTGTTGGACATATGGGAGACTCTCATTCGATGTATGTGGATGCTTAGAATTGTACATGTGCAGGATGTGCACAATCATCTAATTGACGACCTATGTTTGGGCATCAGTTTGGGGGTGGAAAGAAGTGGATTTTGTGAGTTTGGTGTCCAACAAAGACTAGAGACTCGACCAAAAGGTGTTGAGGAACCTGTTGTATCAGTCAGAGATTATGGTTTGTGGTATCCCAAAGTGTACCCACACTCATTCGAAGAAGATATTAGAAGTATCTTCCATTGTGACATTCTTATTATAGGCTATGAGGATGGACATCTTTGAAAACCGATCAACGACCACAAACACGTAGTCATGTTCTTTCTTGGTGGATGAAAATCAAGACATGTAATCCATTGATATGGATTCCCAAGGCTTCTCAAGAATAGCAAGAGGGGTATATAATCCTTGATTCTTGATGGTTGGCTTGGAAATGGCACAGGCAGTGCAAGATCTGATATACTTGTTGACATCCTATCGAATTTTTTGCCAATAAAAATGTTTCTGGAGAACAACCACAATTTTATGTATGCCAAAATTTCCTACCACCACCTGATTGTAGTGGGCTTCTCAAATAATCTTTGCACACTTTCTTGTAGGAACACAGAGATGGCCCAGGTGGCATAAGAGTTTGTCCTGAATGTGAAAATCAGTGTTAGTTGAGCCTATACTCAAGAGTTGATATGTGGCGGATCATTCCAAATCTTGCTGATAAAGTTGGGGCCCACTCAGATGCTTCATGTTCACAAGAATGGAGCACAGTGGTGTGTGCAGCCATAGGAGGCTGACTAAGGAAGTCAATGACATTATTGGAGATACTTGTCTTATACTTGATGTTGAGATGGAACTGTTGCAGGTAGGTGGACCACATCTGATGGCAGTCGTTCTGTAATTTCCTCTGTGTCTGTATGAACTGTAGAGGCTTCTGATCAATGTGTATGATCGTCTCTTTCCCCAGAATGTAATTTTTCCATTGACGACAGGCTTGTACAATGGAATACATTTTCTTTTCATAGATTGGGTATTTTCGGATATTATCGGTGAGTGTCTCACTATGGTATGCCACTGGATTCCCATGTTGAGTGAAAACTACACCCAACACATATTCAGATGCATCAGTCTCAATATTGAATGGTTTATATAGATCGGGCAAGGAGAGTACTAGAGTTGAGCACAAGTGATGCCTTAGATCATCGAATGCTCATTTCTACTCCTTCCCCCACATGAAATTATCCTTACCACCACCATTGGTCACCTGGCTGAGGGCTCATGCAATATGGGAGAATCTCAACACAAACCGTCGGTAGAAGTTGGTTAGTCTCAAAAATATCTAAAGCTCAGTCAGTGTGGTCGAGGTTTTCCAATCACATATGACTTGGATCTTAGCTGGATCAACATGTACCCCATGATCATCAACAATGTATCCCAAGTATTGGACCCTGTTCATGCCAAAAGAGCATTTTTCCAAGTTGGCATACAGATTGTGTTGTCGGAGAGTGCTCAAAACCTGCTAAATATGTCTCAAGTGCTCCTCCCACGTTCTGTTGAAGATGAGGATGTCATCCAATTATACCACCATAAAGGATTTGGTGAAGGGTCTCAATACATTATCCATCAACCTCATGAAAGTGCCTGGTGCATTTGTTAAGACAAAGGGCATGTCTAGCCATTCGTAGAGACCTTCTTTAGACTTGAAGGTTGTCTTCCATACATCAATTGGTTCAATGGGAACCTGGTGGTAGCCATACTTTAGGTCAATATTGATGAATAACTTTTCCCCCTTGAGTTGGTCAAGAAGGTCATCAATCCTGGGAATGGGGTAGCAATTCTTGACTGTGATTTTGTTTAAGGCTTTGTAATCAATGCAGATTTACCAAGTCCAGTCCTTCTTCTGCACTAGTAAAGTTGGGATTCCACAAGGGGAGGATATGGGTATGATGTGACCATTTTGAATAATTTATCATATCTTACTCTTGATTTCATCATTCTCCATCAACAAGCGACGATAGACTGGTCCATTAGGTATAAGTGCGTCAGGGTTCATATCAATTGGATGCTTGACTTGGTAGTGTGTTGGTACCCTATAGGTGAGGAGAAGATGTCTTTGTATTCTTCCATGATCCCATCCACTTGCTTCTGCTACAAAAAGAGGCATTGTGTAGAGGCCACGGATTTGGAAGCGACCTTATTCTTACTATGAGCATAGATCACAAAGAAGATTAACTTCCCGATCTATGAAATGACCTTACTGCATTGCTTAGTAGAGATTAAATATATAGTAGTAGGTGGCGCTACCTCTGGGATCTTGTACAATTGTCTACCCAAATTAATAATAACATTACATGGTCTAGATTCATACACAACATGACGCTTCCACAAATATGGTTTTCCTAAAAGAACATCACAAACTTCAAGGAGAGAAATATCACACAGTACCTCATCTTTGAAAGGCTTGATTTTGTAGGGTAGACAAAATTGTTGGTTGACACGAATATCTCTTCCTTGGCGAAGCCAACCGATGGTGTGGGGTTGTGGGTGCGGTGTCGTTGGAAGGTCTAGACTCTTGACGACCTCTACTAAAATCAGGTTGTTCTGACTACCGCTATCGACAATGAAATGAATCGGAGCCCCCTTAACCCACATCTATGAGTGAAAG
>JASDQU010440060.1:82246-98554 GCA_032191745.1 Picea mariana | reverse complement strand
TTTCATGTAGTCCTGTATTCCCATGATACTGCTGGTACTTTGAGGTCTCAGTCATCCCGATTAATTTTACAGATATTTGTTAGTGCGTTCTCCAGAATTTTGTTGAAGGCTTCCACTATGCCATTTGCCTATAGATGATACGGTGTGATCTTCTAATGATTGACTTCAAAATATTCATTCATCATGCAGATGGTGATGTTTATGAAGTGCGTTCCTTGGTTGCTCATCAAAACTCTTAGGCACCCAAATCTAGTGATTACGTGTTCAAACAAAAAGTGCACTGCTATTTCTACGCTGCAATATTTTACTGGTGCGGATTTTACCCATCTTGTTAAAGATTCCATCGCGATGATAATGTACCGAGCCCCTGTTCCTTTTGCGAGTGGGTTGATTGGTCCCACAAAGTCTATTTCCCACTTTTCAAATTCCTATAATGTTACTTGTGGTCATAATGGCATCTCATCCCTTATATTGGGTTTTTCTACCATTTGACAGACATTGCATCTTCTACAGTACTCCTTCGAGTCTCTGTAAATCGTTGGCCACCATAGTCCTGCGCACAATACCTTCTTCATGGTAGATTTAAATGCATAGTGCCCTCCTACTATTCCCTCATGGGATTCTACTAAAATTCTTGGTCTTTTGTTCTCTAACACGTATCCTCGCAGGATGCTATCTACATCCATTTTATAGAAATGTCTTGCAATCAGTTGATAGTTGGCAGCATGGACTACCAGGTTCTTCTTTTGTACGGTGCTATATTCTTGCGATGCAGTATCTGCACTCAAGTAGTGAATGATATCTGTGAAGTATTCATTAACGATCTATACTGATAATAACTATGCATTTGGAAATTTGTCCTCTAAATTCATAGGTTCTTCTCCCTCTCTGACCCTTGACAAGTGGTCAAGTCCTGCATTCAATTTTCCTAGTTTAACTATTACTTCAAAATCAAATTCTTGAAATAGCAGTAACCATTGACAAATTCTTCCCCCCAACATTGGCTTGCTGACTAGGTAATTCAGGGCTGAGTGATCTATGAACATATTAAAGTGTTTTCCCAATAAGTAATGCCTGAACTTCTGTAGTGCATAGACCATGGCCAGTCCTTCCTTTTCTGTTGTGTTATAGTTTTGTTCTAAGTCTGATAACTTTATGCTTGCAAATGCTATCAGGTGATCCAAGTCTCCCGCTCTTGGCTATGCCAAGATAGATCGAGGTGTTATCTTTGATGCATCTACATGCACATGGAATGTCTTTTCCCAGTCTGGAAATACTAATATTGGCACGGTAACCATCTTTTCCTTCAAGGTATCCAAACCGTGTTGACACTAGTCGTTCCATTGAAACTTCGTATCCTTCCTTAACATTTTTTCCATCGGTGTTGTGATCTATGCATATCCTTTGATGAATTTCCTATAGTATCCTGTGTGTCCTAATATTTCTCTTAGCCGACGGACTATTATTGGTGCTGGCAAGTTAATGATGACTGTGATCTTTTTCGAATCTACTAATTAACCTTGTTTGCATACTATGTGGCCCAATAGTATCCCAAACGGTGTTCCAAATATGCATTTATCGATCCTTGGTGATATCTGGCATTGCCTGCATCTTTCTAACATCAGTCGTAAAACTTCCACATGGTTTTTCAATAGGTTATAGACTGTCCAATCATCCAGGTATACTTCAAGAAACTAATGGATGAATTCCTTAAATTCTGCGATGACCACTCTAGAAAATATTGTGGGTGCATTCTTCAATCCAAAGGACATGACTGTGTACTGATAAGATCCCCATTCTGTTGCAAACGTGGTATTGTGTCTGTCCTCCTATGCTATCTTAATCTGATGGTATCTCAAGAATCAATACGTGAATGAGTAAGCTTCATGTCCTCCCACATTCTCTAACATTTCATCTGTGAACAGTGTAGGGAATGGGTCATGTAGGCATGCATCGTTCAACTTCCTCAAGTCGACGCATATCCCGATCCCTCCTTGTTTCTTGTCCTGTACTACCATCAGACTTATCCACTTTGACTCCTCAACTGGTTCTATGATGACAGCTTCGAGCATCCTGTCGATCTCATCTTTGACTTTATGTTTGTATATTGGGTTCAATTTGTAGGGTCGTTGTCTAATAGATCTCGCGTCAGGTCTGAGTGGTATCCTCATTTCTCCTAGTTCTCTGGCTATACCCTTCATCTCTATGAATGTTGTGGGAAAGAGGTCAGTGTATTCACACAACAACTATGTGATGCTTTCTATTGTTTTCTCATCCCAGTAATATCCAATGTTGGCCATTTTGGGCTACTCAGCTATCCCGATGTTAAGTTTCTTTACCTTGATTGGTGCAGAAATCACTTTTGATTCTATGGGTGGTCCTTCCACATCTCTTCCGCCTTCTACTTCTTCGATATGAATATCACATGGATAATATTCATCTGGTGCTTGATCCTGTACATGGTAACATGACATCATTTCTTTGACTGTCTATTTATTTCGTTGTTTCTCTTCTGTGATAAGTTTTATTTCTGGTTCTTTGATGAATATTACTCCTCTGATCCATTTAAGGGTTGTGTCTATGTTTGGGTTCTCATGTTCAAATGAGAAAGTGATTGAAAAATTATGTTGCAATTTCATCCATGTCGTAGTTCCTTTGCACAATTCCTGGTCTGTATACCAATTCACTGGTATGCCCTCTAGAGTGTGTATGAAGTAATGAGGCCATTCCTCCGGGGGTGTCATTTTCCACATCATCTTTCACTTCTCCAAGTGTTTCGTTGGTTCCTCTTGTCCTTCATATTTTTGTTGTTTGTTGTTTTTATGTTTTGCACTGAACCATATGCGCAGTAATTGCTTACATTAATATCGGTCTGTGATTTTCTCTTTGTGTGTGCCCCACCATCTTGTGGGTGTGGCCTTGAGTGCTAAGTCAAGTACTAACAGTCTTTGGTTCTCTAACACTGCATCTTCATATTGTGTCAAGAATTTTTCCAAATCATTTAGTCCATGGAAATTGGGTGGTTCTCTGATTTTGGTGCCTATCCATCTTATTGTGTGGTATATTCTTGCACATCTTCTTGTGGATACTTCGAGTAACCTTTGTTTCCAGTTCTCTAACCCAGTTTCTGAGTCTGTTGCACATGAAGTAATGCTCCGCCAACTGAGTACCTCGTCTGTAGTTGGGTTTACATAATCCTCATCATGCGTAGTTGTTCTGTACAACTGGTCAATTTCCTGTAAGTCTAGGCAAGTAGGTTCTACAAACCTCTCCCCTTCTAATGGGTCTAATTGTGCGATGACCCTATATTCTCCAGACTCAAATGTCATTTTCCTAGTTTTTAAATTGATTATGGCCTGTATGTCAAATGCCCAATCTAGACCAAGCAATGTCAGGTAAGGTGTTGTGTTGTCCACTATTTCATTAACTTCGAAGTCCGCTTTAGTTCGCACTCCATCAAGATCTACTGTCACTCCTTTCAGTCTACCTATTTGTAGGACTCTGTGTTGATTTTCTAGTTTCAATTGAACATATGAGTATCCTAATGTTGGCTCTCCCATGCATTGCCATGTATTATTTGGTAATACATTCACTTCCGATCCTAGATCCAGTATTATGTCTCCCATATTGAAATCCCCAATGTTAGCATTAAGTCTAAATTCCCTACTTGTTCTTCTTCTTGTGTGCAGGTGATTAACTGTTTTTCATTCTAGCTTTTCTTCCATCTCGCTGCTACATTTTTCTAGGATGTTTTGAAATATTTTCACAGATGATGGATCACTTAATACCTTTATCCATGATTTCAAAAATCCTTTGATTGTACTTGCTTGTCCCATGAGTTGCATCCTGTTGGTATGATCCAATGATGGTGGAATCTCATATTCTGGTGCTTCCTTGTCTTTCTGTGTAGTTGAAGTTGACTCCATGTCCTCCTTATAAAACTTTTGTCTGGATTGTTTGAATATATCCTTCTCCTTATATGTGTCGAACTGCTTCTTTGGTTTGATGTTCTTCTTCACCCACAAATTTTGTTCTGGTTTATGTTGAACTGTGTCAATGCCTGTTTTATCTCCTCCACAAGTGACTATGTTGATGTTCCATCCTTTGTCCCTTGCTTTGTCTAATATCCAATGAACATTCTAGTTGTTTTGATTCCTCTTTTCTTGAATCTTTATGAGTAATGTCATACATTCCTCTGTACCATGGTCCGATGCATGACAATACATACAAGTTGCTGGTGGTAGTGGGAATTCTTGCACATAATGTCCTTGCTTTTGAAAATTATGACATGTGACTGGTCCTCTACCTCATCTGAAACCTCCTATGGCTCGTCCTCCTCCTTTGTAGCCTGCTTGATTGCCTCTTATCACATTATATTGTGGCGCCTAATTATACTCTGCGGTATTCTACTGGGGTTCTGTCGGGTTGTATTGTGGCTGTGCATTATTGTATGGTTGTTGAACAGTATTATATTGATGTTGCGTAGTGTTGTATGGAGTTGGAACCTGATTAAACTATGGTGTTTCTTGCCCAGTCATCATTTATGCATGCACTCTATATGCATATGATGTTCTTTCTCGTATCAACTCCATAGTTCTGCAATCTTTATCATCGTGGCCCATTGACTTGCAAAAGGTGCAATATGAACTCTTTGGAACTGTCTGGTATTTTTGCATCATCGTGCAGTGATAGGGGTCGTGGCCCGGTTTCTTGCATATTTCACACCATAGTCCTCCCAGTGGTAATAGATTTGGCATACCTACTACCATATACTACGCGAACGTTGGGTATTCGTTCTTGTGGTGTCCTTTCGTCCCTCATGTGGTACACCAAATGACTTCTCGTTTGTCCTTGTTCTTATTCTGGTTTATCTGAAATGTTAGATTCTTCAAATCATCCTTCAATTCTTTGATAGTTGGGTTCGTCTGCTGGTACTGGTTCTCTTCCAGTTGCAAGGCTTCCTGCAAAGCCTCGGCCCGCATCTGAAAAATCTATTGTTGTAAAGGATATTTTAAGTGTGGGAATAGTGAGCTGACAAATAGGTGCAGATGCTACATATCGGTCATGAGATATTTTAACTTTCCCTTCAATCACTTGAATCTTTGATCAATCTCCCATACAGATTCTCCTGGTTTCTGTCTTATTTCAATCATCACGTTCATATACTAATCCTCTGAGATGACCTTCTAGAACTCATTTATTAGTAACTCCTTAATGTCAGCCAGTGTCCTTATTGTTCCAAGGGCAATGTTTGTGTCTATACTCATGTACCAATCTAGTGCACAGTCTCTTACCGTAATCACTAGCTGCATGAGTTTGGTATCTTCTTCAGTGATCTGTTTTTCTTCCCATATCTTTGCACAAATGAAAAAATGCTTCTTAGGGTCTTCTACTGCTTCCCCTCAAAATTCTGGTAATCTGATGCTGGGATCATGTTCTTCCATTCTGAATACTGAACTACTACCTCCTCTACATGGTGTAGATACTTGACTAGTGCTGCCTGAACTGGCTCCTCCAGTTGTTTCTCCTTGTGTAGATGTACTTCCTTCTGTCGGACTTCCTCCGAACTTCAGTTGTCTAAATGGTGGTGTTCTCTTTGGTGCGAAGGATTTCCTCAATCTTCTCCACAACCCATAGATCCTCTACCTATTTTTCATCACTCACCAAGCCTTCCCGCATGGCTACGACTCTCTTCTTGGTATTCACCTTGTATTGGTAGGGAAATCCGCTACGCGTCCTTCCCATTGACGCCAATATCCACTTGATCTGGTCATCATCCATCATGATCGGGTCCAAGGGTTCCTCCTCCTTCTTGCCTTTATCCTTACCTCCTTCCATTTATCCTCTCTCTGTCAGTGCTTCCCCCCTTCCCCCATGCACGCAGGGAAGTTTAGTTTTTTTATTCCATTGTCATTACACCTTTTTTATATAGCAGTATCTTAATAGAAGTATACAGTGATCGAATCTAGCTTTCTCGAGGTCCGCGTAGAAATTCGTGCTCCACTACATTGTATGACTTCACTATGTCAACTGCAAACTCTGGTATGAAACCTGCCACAATATTGTCAAGCCAAAAGTCTACTACGCAGGTGAATTTGTTGTTCACCTCCTGTAACTGCTCAATCTGTACTTGGGTCCAATCTAGTTGTCGAATCTGGTTCGTCGTGTGCTTATTCTTCAACCTTAGTATCCACTCCTGCAGTAGATGCAGAAAATCATAGAAAAAGACTTCGTGCAAATCAGTAAACATGTATTTGTCCAGATATTTTCAGGGTGTGATTCTAGGGTTTATATTATCTTTCTATGCAAACTCTCGCTCTTTGGTTCTCAACCAGCCTTCGATTTCTGCTTTCGTAGGGTTCCATGGTCTCAACATTCCCTTCTAATGGCTCATTGTTCTCTTCTTTTCTTCATTCTTTTCTCGCTCAATCTGTCTCCTCTACTCAGTCATCTCTCGTTCCTACCAACAACAACAAAACCATTTGTTGGTTATTGTCCTCTATTATACTCTGATCTTCTTATTGACCGAGGGTTCATGTCTTTCAGGTTTCCAACAAATCGTTTAAAACTATCGGCCCTCCTGGTAAAATAGAAGGGAACACAACACAAGGATGCGCTGCACAGTCTCACCCAATATATCTTTAATGGGTGGTTGTAAGAATAAGGTGTTTACAACCCAGAATTGAGTATGAGATATGAGATCATATTCAAATCCATATACTATAAATTGTGATTGCAACCTACTATTATCTGTGACTATGCATTACCCACAACATCTTATTTCCTTAATAGTGCACCCATATGTCATAGCAATATAATAACTCATTCAATCATTAAGAACAACAATTCACTATTGAAATAAGATAAAGATATGCATGCATTCATCACATTACCTAGATATTACCATGGTTCACCCCCTCCTGGGCTATGTCCGCAAAGATTTGGATCCTGGCTCTTTTATTATGGTAGTTTTGCATATACAGTGCCATATTCCTACAATTCTCCTCAAATGGGTAAGATCTATATGAGGCGAACTAGTTCGCACCAGGATCCTCAACCTGCGATCTAATCCTCAAATATTCCTTCTCTCCTCTCCTCTAGCTCAACAACTTACAAAATAGTTCATCACAACATTACATATTGCATTACCTCGTACATATTTATGATGGAACAATAATGCAAAAACCAACCCCCTATGATACCTACATATCTATATTTATACATTTCGGGCTCTTCAGCCATTTACAATACATTACCAAAACCCTAACCCTACTGACGTTAGGTCTTCCTCCCATGCACGCATGTTATTGTTCCTCCCATTTATCGCTTTCCTTGTGCATGCTTTCTTGCATATGCATGTGTTGTGTTTCCTTCCAGCTGTTACTTCAGTTTCTGCATGCTTTCTTTCCCCACGATCATCTTTTTTTCCACTTCTTCCTACTGCCAACAATGGCCCTAGTATATATTTTCTTGTCTACTTATATGTTTATTTTTCTTGTTGTGGGTCAAGCATCGATATAGTCCCTGCTAATGTTTTCACCCCTTGATCCACCTCCCTCCCTCCATTTGTCACATCAGCCCCTATTCTAGCTCCTCTGTTGGTTATGACTGTTATTCCAGGTCCTTTGTCATGTATCTCTTTTCATATATTTTGTACATTTTGATTTGAGTTCTTGTTTTGATTCCCTCTTTCCTACCACGTTGCAAGTATTTGAGGACAATATTCTATCGCGTGATCTAGTGCTCTACAATATGCGCATGTTGTACAAGGATTCAAGCAGTCATGAGCTAAATGTCCTGGTTGATTGAAATTGTAGCAAATTTTTGGACCTCTAGCTCCTCTTCCAAAATTTCCTTTGCATTGAACAAGGCCAAGTTATCATCTTCCTTGATTAAAGCCTCTTTGGTTTTTATATTGTGGACCTCCTCTTTTTGTCGCATCATTCTCCTCCTGAATTATATACATATCTAAAGTGTGCTCTCTCATAAAATCGAAGTTACGAAATAAATTCCTTGGCTTACTTTGGTATTTCTTCAATAATGGACACACCGTCGGATTATGTCCCCATTTCTTTCATATCCCGTAGTATCCTCCTCCTCGTAATGGATTTGGTACACCAATTTCCAAATACTACGCAAAAGTGGGGAATTCATCCTTATGGTGGTGTTCATTCCTACACTTGGTACACCATACTTGTTCCCACTTCTCTTTCCCCTTTGTAAGCTCTACTAATTGAATGGTTAAGGGAGATAACTATGTTTGGACTTGTGCCATTCCCCCACCTTCTCCTACATGAGATGCTTCTAACTTCATCAGAATCTCCATAGCTTCAGGCTACGACGTAACCTTTTGTTGCACCAACGAGTAGTGAATGTGTGGAAATAGTTTTGTAATAAACCATTCTCTATGATTTCGATCAGGAATCTGGAATGTCAACCTACCCATCACATCCGTAAACCTATGATCATAGTCCCAAATTGATTCAGTCTGCACCTGTTTGATTTCCTTCAAATCTATAATGTACTCTGACTCAAATTTTGGCTTCTTGAACTCTTTCAACAATGCTTGTGTAATTTATGTTAAAGTCCTCGCTTGACCTGTATACTAATGTACGACCCCTAAACGTTGTTTCCAGAAACGCAATCTTTATAGCCTCATCTTGGAAATTCTTTGCATCCCAAATTGTCTCACATAAAAATAGATGTTGTTATGGGTCCTCCGACCCAAATCCCTGGAACCTAGGCATTCTCAATTTGTTGTCTAACCTTTCCATGTTCTTTTGTGTAGTACCTCCCCTCAATGATGATGGTTGACTCTAAATTGACGCACTACTCCCACTTCTCTAACTTGACGCACTGATCCCACTACTTTGACTTGACACACTGATCCCACTACTCTGACTACTACTATTCTAATTTCCTTTGTTGACTATAAGTGATTTTGACAAATCATCAACCGTTACCTCAGATCTTGGTGGTGCACACAGGGTCATGGATTTGACATGGGATCCAACCTCGGTAGGGATTATCGTTTATTCTATTATGGGACTAAATTGAGACTCTTATCCCCCTTCTTTTGTGCATGGTACTTCTTGTAATACCCATATTTCCCCCAACTTGTAATTAATCATTAATTATGATCATCATGCTGTGAAATGGGAACAATGTAAATGTATTATTGTTTGAATTTCAAATAACTGACTGTGGGGGTAAAGCATTGAAGTAATAGCCATGATATCACTAGGGGACAAAAATGGGAAAACTATAAGAGAGGGTTCATTATGTTAAATGACCCCAAATTTCCCCTTTTTGGGAATGATAAACCCCCTTCTAGATCCGAAGGAGAGGAATCAATTAATGAATTAAGGACTGGTGGTTGAATACTCAACCACTCCCATGAATGGAAGAATGTTCTGACTAAAGAATGTCATCTCGAAGTACCGTGGGGTCTGACAGACCAGGCTGACCTGAGTTTCCTTCTAACAGAAGGAACAGAATAGGTCGATGACCATCCTGGGAAAGAATATAAATAAAATGGAGACAAGAAAAGACACAAGAGGAAGAGGCGTGCACGTAAGGCTCTGTAGAGAGCAGGAGAGACACTAGATGACATACATACAAGAGAGGAGAATGCGTGAGGCTCTCCAGCTGAGAAGAAGATCTTTGAGAATCTTATAGGAGAGACACCAGATGACTGTGAACTTGATTGTGAGGAGGCATCTGATAAACCTCCCAGAGATCATGATAGAGAAAGAACCTATTAGAAACTCTGAAAGTTCCCTAGTGATATCATGCTTTGGCATGGGGGTGGCCAGAGTGCTAAGAGTGAATTCCTCTGAGCCTATGGTTGGGTGGAAAGGCGCAGACCCATAGTAAGTTCATTGGCTATAATATGAAATAGATAAGTATTATCATACTCTTTGTATGTCAATATATTGAATGCAATGATGAATGTATCTGTTTATGGTTAAGTCCTTTGGTATTTGAATAGTTATTAGAAATGCTCGTTGTCTTTTGTAAACTATTATATTTATATGGTCTTTGAGTTATCTCAGTCTCACTGCTAGAGAGTCATGGGATGTGAATCCACAGGAGAATCAGGGTAGGATTGACTGAAATGTCTAAGCTCTGTCGATCCTTTGAATTCACCTTAGCAGGAATGTCAAGTTCATCTCTCTGGGAGAAGGGGATTTTTAAATTCAGACTATTCACTCATCTTACCGAGGGCTCATGCCCGTGTTCTTAACCCCTTTGCTGCAAAAAGGGATTTGTTCTTAGCCACTATGTTTTCCCAAAGCAACCATGTGACCAGGGCCTAGGAACCATGCGCTAGTCCGAAAGGAGCTAGCTCTTTCGGTTTCAAGACTTTGAGACTTATGATTCCACATTCCTAAAAGATAGTCGAAGGACGAAGTCACAAATCAATGAGGGCCATCAATTTGGGGATTCATCACGAGTCTCTTTCAGTCATTAGATCAGATGTAGGAAGGGAAGTGTTAAGTGCTTCTATGAAGCGCTACTTAGGGAGAATAGGAATTGTCTAGTGCCAAAACTCCTGAATGTCAGAGTCGCGGAGTTAATCTAGACCAATGGAACTAGAGGGACATGTGTCCACAAATCCATGGTTATCTATAATTCTGGGTATTCAATGATGTAGAATCACATGAGTTTCCCCCGAAGGTTTGCAATTCAGAGTAAATATTAGTCGTAGATGATAGTTACATGTGGCAATAGATACAGAGTGGTTTGGAAGGAAAACTGGCAGATATATGATGAACTCACAAATTTCAAAATGTCGAAGTGATGAAGACCGTTGGATGAATAGGTATGTGGCAAGAGATTTCGTGGTCCAGAGACTTTGTACTCTGGAATAATTTGGCCAAGGTTTTTCAAGGACTGAAAATCGTTGAAGTCACGAACACTGCTACACATTATTTTGGTCACCCCCGTGATCAATTAACGATATGTGCATATCTCACTTCTATGTTCCCCGAAGTTACTAAAATGAGACTTTTCTCCATGAAGAAGTGAATCATCTTTCTTTTCTTAAAAACCATATCAAAGGATATCGTTGCACCCTGCTAAATTCTTGGGGTGTGATGATTCTTGATCATCACATGCTGCACCAAAACTGGACTGTGGTGTCATCACAAGCTGCTTGTGCATAGGGTGCAATTATGCTCAAACAAGAGAAAAAGGTGAAATTCACAAAAGTTCTAGAAGGGAATCTTCTAAAAGATGAGGTGGCCTCTAATCGGTTTGGACCTTAATCGCTTCTCTGATTTAGTAAGATCATCCTAATATCCTCATCCATCCCTCTTTCACCCTATATAAATATGGATCTCTCATGGGAAAGGCTAGGTTTTCTTATGCATGAAGAATTATTCTAAAGATTGTACTTGTGATAGATTTTCTTTAGCTCTCCAAGTCGGGTTGTGAATTATCTTCATCAAAAACATTGGAGCAAAGGTGTGTGTGTTAAATAAAAGTTCCATTGTAAGGGACCTTGCAACATTAAGTCATGGGTTGTATTCTCCACTTTCATTCAATATAATGCAGTAATACATTTCTTCCCTATAAAGGTGTCTCTACTTTTATTGTATAACTCCTTGATCTTATACATAGACTTCATTGGAATATATATTGTTGTGTTCTCTCTTTGTTGTTTTGTGCTTCTTATCAGGTTCACCATCCCACAAATCCAAAGATGGAGCAAGGACAACACTAGTGAGGATAAAACATCATTTAAATGGTATGTCAACTGTCCCTCTCTGAACTAGTTTATATTACAGTGAAATCTAAGGAGAAACTTGTATTCTTCTTTGTTTTGTTCTAGCTTCTTGTTGAAGTTAGGGAGATTATTTTGTGTCCGCACTTATTGATTTGTACGATAAAAAAATTGGCGGCCATACTGGGGATCATTCTCTTTTGGATTTTGTTTCCTTTTTTTCTTTTATCTTTTCTTATTTTGGTCAATTGCATTCTCTGAGTCTTTGGGTGATCCATATTGACTCCTTGGTTATGAAATTTCCTTGAGAAATTATGTCCTCTTTTTAATTTTTCCTTGTTTTTAGTCATCGTCACATGCTACTTATGAAAACCAGAGACGATGTCAAACTATGTTTTCCTTTTTCCTACAAGGATCCTTGATCGTTGCACTGTTCTCTTATGCAACTTGCAACGATTCCTGTCGAAATATTTTGGATTGACAGTCCAATTTTTTTCCTTGCCCTAACTTTTCATTGTTTCTTGGGGTGAAATTTTGGTCTTCTTGAGTGATTATTTGCAACTTGGTTTGCATATTTAGCCTGAATTTGATCATTTCTCAAGCGTTGAGAGTCATTTTTATAAGCTTCATATTTTAATATTTCACTTCTTATTGCAAGGGTATAATCTTGAGGCTTCATCCTTGAGTGCTTACTAGATAAGTTTTTATTGTTATTTTGTGAGTTTTGGATTGTTCTTGATTGGAAAACAATTTTTTATTGCATTAGACAAATACATTTTTCTTACTTTTCATTTTTTGTTGCATTATGAGTTTAGTTTGGGAAATAGTGTTGTGAGTGCATTCATCTTCTTGGACAACTCTTTCTTTTTGAATTGGATCTCTGTTTTTATTTGAAAAGAAAAGCATTGAAGTTTGTTCTTCTATTAGTAGTCTTTACAAGAAATTTTTGCATTCAAATATTTGGAAAAGAGAAAATTGGAAAATTTAGTAGCTTTGATTGTTTGGAATTAATATCATTCAAAGATTTAAGAAATCATGTTTTGTAACTTATTGTATTCTGGAAAACGAAACCTTCTCCCTTATGTAATTAGATTTCATCGAATAAAAAGATTGCATTTCATATCTCTTTTCATTTTTTTGGGTCAAGGTCAAATACTTCATCAATTTCATCTTCGTTACCCTATTTTGAGTAAGCAACAACCATTAAAATTCAGAGTAATTTTAAAATCTATCTAGCAACTTTTATTTCCTAGAAATTTTATACACCAACATTAGTTAGGGTTATCACTTTGGAATAGGTTGTGAGGCACACTCTCCAAAGCATCAAAACACACAACAATATATTGTTATAGGGAGAGTTAAATCCACTTGCTACATTTTGTCCTAGGAAGCCCTTCTAACACAAGGGTCAATCACAAGGTCGCATTAGGGATGAAAAAGTTACTCACCCTTCTTTGTTGGTATTAGTGTAGAGATTGTGCATATTATTGGGGGTCACTTGAGAAGAAAATCCCGTGCATACCTTCTCGAGGCGATTTCAGGCTTAGATACCCTGCCCTTATGAGTGGATCAGAGTATCCACTGCTTCCCCGAGCATCATTTTCGTAATTGGTAACCTTAGTGGCCTATCTCTTTAGAGTATTTACATGAGGTGAATGTGGAGGGGAAAGTATTCACGGTACTTGGAATTGATGTTGGCCAAACTCACTCAGGCTCCTTGGAGGATATACCCATGATTATGTGTGGGAGCTTGTGCTAGGGTGTAATTCCGTTAAGCATGTCATCAACGCAACTTTTCCACCCGCTTTATCCCAACCCCTTCTTGTATTGATCTTGCGACATTGGATTTCATCACCAACTAGTAATTTAGAAATAAGAAGGTTTGTTTGCATGCTTGATATCTATATTTTATTAGTAGAGTGTTGTTTGTTTCTTTAGTTGGCCATAGATTTCTTTCATTCTTTATTCGGTGCGGCCAACATTAGCCCTCGTTGTTCATGTAGGATGCAAGGGTTACCTCTGGAAGAGAAGGAAGAATATGCTCCTTTTCTTCCTAACTCACCAGAGGGTGCTTCTCCTGAAGGAGTAGTCAATAGTGATGTGTCTTCTGATATCAGAAGTTCTACTCCATTGGTAGAATCAACACTTCTTGTAAATCCATTATTAAGTGTTATACAAGATCCACTTTTTCTCCGAATAAACACTTCAAGAGACGTTGTTGCTGAAGACTATACTAGAATACCTATTGGAACTTACGAAGAGTCTGGTGTGGATGAGCCACCCTTTCAGAGTGAATCATTTAGAGCTATGGTTCACACTATTGGAATATTTAATCCTAGCTCAGTCTCCGCCCATTCTTTTTGGAGGACCTCCTTGCGACATGATATTTTTGATAAACTAGGAATGAGCCCAAATCAACCTATGCCATCACATAGAACTAGTACTTCTACTCCTTATACAGTGGCTTTAGATCATTTTACTGGCATGACCAGTAATGTTGTTACAGTTTCAGACTCATTGTTGGTTGGTACTCATACAATTCTTCCCCTCCAACTCACTAGCTCTACCACGGTCCCACAAGTTACACATGTTCCTGTCGGAAGTACAGTTATAACTCAAGCTCCTATTGGAATGCCACTTCCACCTATATCATATCCATCACTTCCACTTGGGTTTAATTCTCTTCATAGTTATATTGTTAATCCTTCCCAGAGTCCATTTAGAGGGACTAATATTTTTGTTCCACCTGGGTATAATGCTGCTAGTGGTTTTGTTCCCACACCTACCCAGGTTCTCTGTGGAGGGCCTAAGATTTCTCCTCCACCTCCACCTCTTGGCCCACGTAGATATAATCAAATTGGAGGAAAAAGTAATTCTGAAAATATTTAAGGTGTGAAAAATGATGAAAAGAGCATTGTGTGCCACCTTAAATAAAATTGGACATCCGATAAATCTGCCACAGGGTTCACACCTTTCGAGTTAGTATATGGTATTGAAGCTATTCTGCCAATTGAATGTGAAATCCCATATTTGAAACTAGTTGTTGAACTTCTCCCTAACACTTCAGTCGAAAAAGAATATCTCTTTTATTTGATGTAGTTAGATGAGACTCATTGTGATTTTGCATTAGTCATAGAAACTCAGAGGAAACATGTCAAAGTTCAATACAACAAGCATGTCAAACCATGTGTTTTTTCTGAGGGTGATTTAGTTCTCCTTTATGAACAAGATCGTGTGATGCAGGAGCATCGCTCCATGCAGCTAGCCAACTAGCCAACCACGTCAGCGCACATGCATTCATATGCAAAAAGGGAGGCACAACCTCATTTGAATTTGTTATGAATGTAATTTAATGTGCTTAGGCTGTTGAGCCAGTAAAGTCGTGCCTTTGAGCAGGCATTAGGTAGGATTGGATTTAATGCTAGATTGGCTGAGATCTAGTTCTAGATAGCAGACTAGACAACCATTGATTGTAATTTAATAGAGTAGGTAAATCTTGGAGGGAAGCGCTAAGAGCCCCTCAGGTAAAAGATATTTTCATATCTCATTTTGAGTTAGTATGCATGTAGACCAGAAGAGAAGAGCCGAGAGAGCTCGAGAACACTTTGTAATATACAGGCATTTTCCATTGTTAATATATACAGAAGCAGTTTTTCCTGCATGTGTTCTGTCTTATATGCATGTCTGTGAGTGTTCATTATATGTTGTAGATGTATGTTGTGTATTATGCATTCTGCAGGAGTTTGGGTGATTTTTAGTTGAGAGGTATTTGAGGTTTCATGCCATGAGGGCGTGATAGAGTGTTGAGACTCTGAATACCAGTGCACAGGAGGATGCACTTCTGAACTCAGAGGAGTCAAACAGAGACGTGTTGAGGCACAAAAATGAGATCAACAACTCATGGTGAAGGAAGACCTTTGAGGTTACTGAATACCTCAAGAGGCAAGGCTGTGAGAGAATACATAGTCGCAGACCAGAATCATTGAGGATTTTGAGAGCTCTGCCAAGTGGGCATTGAGCACATGCACGGGTTGCATTGGAGAAGAACCCCATTGTGAGTTCAGAAAGACCAGAATCGCTGAGGATTCTGAGAATCTTTTCCAGAAGGGCATCGGGCAAGTGTATAGGTTGCATGGAAGAAACCCAGGACTGCTAAGTGTTTTGAGGAAAGAGACTCCGCCAAGAGGGTGTTGAGTAAGTGTGCAGGCAGGCACAGGAGGAGAGAACTCTTGGAGTTTTGAAGAAGAAAGCAGAGTCCACCGAGGGACCTGTATTGGGTTGCTAAATACCCAGAAAGACTCAACAAGGAGATTGCTTGAGCAGGAAGCCAGGATGGCGTCGATATTCTCCATCTAAGGGAGAAGAAGGACAAAAACCCCTTAGTGTCCTGAGTGATTGTATAATCTCAGGAGGGACAGCACCGTGTGTGCACGAGAAGACTCTGCAGGAGCGCAGACATCAAAATCCTTTAAGGATTTGAGAAGGACAAGCTCAGGAGGAGTAAGTGTTGTACACGCATGGTGAAGCTCACGGTTCGGGGATCCATTGAGGAAAGAAGATAAGGGTTGAACCCTTGAAGG
>JASDQU010440060.1:60163-79033 GCA_032191745.1 Picea mariana | reverse complement strand
TAATCACATACAAAAGGTCTAACATCAAAAAGGGTCCAGATCACTTGCGAGCAAGTGTCCTCAAATAATAAGTGGTCTCAGTGCGCCAGAGCGGGATGTTACAATTTTTAGTGTATCATACTCTAGTGTGTGCTTTTTTCATTTCTTGTTCTGCCTCTAAGCTGATTACCTTTCCTTGTGCTTGGTTTCCATATGTCGGTGTCCTTGCTACCCTATATAATCTTTGTTTATGGTGCTAGTTGTAGTACTCAAAACCTAGTGTCTGCTGCATGGGAAATCTATGCACCTATGGATGAATTGATCAGTCTACACGGTGTTTTCCTTGGTCGTGCAACTAATAATATCATGGAATAAAATGTCATTATTGAGTTATTAACTGATGCCATTTCATTTTTCAGACACCATCTTATTATACGTCTCTATTCACAACTAGTGGTGCTGGAACTGAGCAATGTTTATTCCATCCAAAGTCCTAAATTGTTGTTCGCCTCTTGGAAAGACATTTTGATTATATTGAATATCAACATATTCCTAGATGTCTAAACACATTAACATATGCATTGGCTAATTATGTTTTACATAGAAATTTGTGCCATTTATAAATCCAAAAATACATTTAAAAGACAAGTAAGTCAGTAGGAACTTTATATTATAGCGTCAAAAGTTACAAAAAAGTGTTTTCCTTGAGACAAAAATATCAAAGTATTGAAGCACATGAATTCATATATATATATGCATCAAGGATTCTGCTCACTATAACAAATGACTGGACATGCCACTCAATGGAGCACTTGACCAATGGATGTTGATACGCCAATTATATGGTGTTGGTAGCACCGAGGTAACTCATCCACAGTGATTTCAGGGATGTTCATGGTCAATCCCTCAAGATTTTGTTCAATCTCCTTGAGATCCTTGTTATATAAATATTTTCCTCACCATTGCTATATTGCACAAAAGGACTTTTTCCATTTCCCTATGCAGACTTATCATCCCTTTTTGATGAATCCAGAGATAAAAATATACATTTTTCCACATATACGCTCCCTATATCTTATGCAAGATGCGTATACGCTAGCTGCTCCACTACAACCTGTGTAAATCGGGATTTGTGCCAGAAAATACAAAATGAGGTTAGGTTTCCATGTCATGATAGGATATCTCTGACCCTTGGCCTTCCATATACTAGAAATGTTTTGACTCAGCCCTTCAGTTTCATTCTAAAGGCTATAAGAGCACAATTTCGAGCTATGCGAAAGAAGATAAAGAATTCAACTTTGAGATATAAGTTACTATGGAGAAACTACTTCATATTCAGTCTGCATCCCTTTGTACCTCAAGTCTGAACACAGTGTTTATCCCCCAAGCTCTTTCCCTATTTTTGAGAGGACCTCATTGCCTCTTTCCTATGAGCTTGCCTTTGGTGGAGGATTGAAGTGGTGGAGACCCAGTTGGAAGGAACTTGGTTTCTTGGTTTCGAACCGTGCCAACACAACAGTCTGTAACGTTGTCACTTTTGTTGATCAATTATTAATAGAAATACTCTTTTCCCGTCCTATTGATATCTTGCAAATATATGATTATTATCCATGGGCGTGTTTGTAATGTTTATTAATGGATTATGCTATCCGATGTGCTAACCCCTTTTATATAATCACTATGTACTTTCATTGCTTGTTTGTTGAGAACTGGTTGTAGGTGTTAACGCTCTGTAATTTCCTGGCTGAAGAAGAAATTGATGGAGGTAACTATTTCAACTGCTTGGAGTCTTGGATCTAGCCCTCCAAGACTCAGAGACGGCTCTCTCTATTCGATTTAACTTCATTTCTATGGGATAGATGTTAGGCTAGATATGAAAGTATGGGGTTGTGGCTTTTGAAAAATTTGGATGAGGGTTTGGTTGACAAGTTGATCAGATCACCATTGGGCTATGGGGTCTGTTTATAAGGTAAGAATCGGCTCAAATCTAGAGATAAATGTCTCCACAGGGAAAGATAGTAACAACTGTTGGATCATCTTAGATTTAGTGCAGATGAATGGAGTGAAAAAGGGAGAGATCCACTGAACAAAGGAGCAGTTAAGAATTCTTTTGTGAAGCTTTAGATGAATAACATATAGATTATTGAAACATTGGACAAAGAGTATGCATACATAAATTCTTATAAATTATTCTTTTTCAATAATAAGAAATGCAAGTGTGTGAATGACAACAAAAAGATAACTGAAAATAGAAAAGAAGCACACCACCAACGCTCCCACACAAGAATCTTGTAAAATGAACTTCTCTATTACTGGTTAATCATTCCAAAAGTACAGACAAAACCTCCTAAAAAAGCAAGGCCTACAGTCCACCCAAAAAACAAATCAACCCACCTCACAGGTCGAACCCCTTGTAACTCCAATTCATCCAATATATAACAGTTTATGGCCACATGAGATCCCTATGATTCGAACTCCTCTATCCTAAGAAAGTGGATCTGTTCCTATCTTTTGGATGATGTTTTAAATGCTAGGATTTTGGGATCTGTACTTCATTCCAAAAATAGAAAACAATTAACAAATCAAAACGACACCTGTAAATTGTCTTCGAACTATTATAGCTAATGAAAAAAAACTCCTTAAGATCTGGAACTACTATGTATCCACTGATCTTCTGCCTCAGAATGCTGAAAAACACCTCACCAAATGATAAGCTATCACTTGAGAGCTTGACTGCTAGTTATCTTGGATGAATTTGAGTTTCCATTTGTATTCTTCTCTTATCCTTGAGCTGCTAAAAATATCTAAGAACAAGGGATAAGAATGATTCTGTTTCCACCTATCATTTTGCTTCCTTGATATTTGGAGGAGTTATGGTAATGTGAAACTAACTTTCTGCCAACTGTGCCTAATATATCTTTGACTGAATGAAACTTCTAGAAAATGTGAACCAAATTGCCACCTAGGTGCCACTTTCCTTGTGTATTATTTGGATGCCTCGAAAATAGGGATACTCTGTAATTTCGATCTACCATACCTAGCTGCATGTGCCATTTGCTTGATTATAAATCGAGCATGAATTTGGAGAAGCACTTTCTGTTATCCACAGAAGCCTGAACAATGCTCCACCTTGTTAATTTAAGAGCCTTTCCACATGTTAATAATGCATGTGCGGGTTTCCTTTAGGGGATTACAGCAGAGTATGCTTCTCTTCCACAGATGTCAGATACCTAGAAAACCAGCAACCAAACAAAACAGGATGGAAAAGCAAGATTGGGTGTTTTGAACAAAACAATATTCATTCTATGACTCAACATAGGTTCATTATGAGATGTGAACTGGTTGAAGCTTGAATTAGTTGAGCCTTCTGAAATATTGTCTATTTTAAACATTGGCCACAAAGAATTTTTCTCCAATCTTGTATTCCCAACCATAGTATTGACCCTTAAATCATTTCTGGCATTGGTCGGGGATGTCAACATGTAACTTGAGTTGGAGTCATCAAGCATAAACTCTAGCCACTAATTAATAGAAACAATGTTATTAGTTCTATCACTTAGTCTCTCAAATGAAATATTTGATTGTAATGTGGGATCTGCCTGGATGTCGACCTCTTCCTGCTTCACTTGTGGGTACCCTTTGTTTAACAGATCTCTAGTAGCACCTAGTTTGATCATCCTAACAGAAAAATAATTATTCATTACTTAAGATAAATAATTCCTATGTATTGGTGATTCATTCCAGCCTTCAATCTTTGGCTCTATTCCATTTCTTTTGCAATTCCTATACTTTCTGATTCCACATAAGCTCCCGATCTTTTGAATGCACCATATATGGTCCTTTTGCACCATTAGCTAACTTTGCAATTTGAAGCCACTGAGGTAATGCATGCTTCCCTAGATCAATTGATTTTGACTGTGGAGGGGTAGTAGACAACATATGGACCTTGCTGGAAATTTCGATTTCAGGCAGATTATAGGGCCTACAACCATTTTGATAGACAAAACAAAGTTTGAACTTGATACTTGGTCACTTATAATATGAATTGGTCCTCCATGCTTATGATTTTGATCTAGCTTCTCGGATGTTGTAGTGGCCCATTCTTAGCTCTGGCATATGTGGGAAAAATGAATTAGAGATCGAGTCTAAATTAGACCCAATGATTTTAATGAAAACAACTCGTTAATACTCTATTGGACAGCATGCTTGGTTTGACAACTCGGCACCTACTTGATCCCTACTTTTCCTTTCATTGGTGATGGCACCTGGAGTTGTAATTTTGACAACTGTGAAATCATTCTGACATCTGCGCATGGGGTTTGAACTTTGCTCCAGTTTTGGCGTATACCCGATGATATGAGACAAAGGATAGCCACTTAGAAGTTTGGCATTTGTGTGATGCATGATGTTGCGTGCTAACCCCTGACATGTGTTGTGTTGTTGTGTGACAGGTTGTGTGGAGTTGGAGTCTTGCGTTTGGGAATTGGCTTGCATGTTTGTTGCTAACCGTGGCTTGGTGTGCTAGTGCTCCATGCGAATTTCATCTTGAGATTTTGATTATCATGTAGCTTGGCGCTCTGTATATATGACTTGGGGAAGAAAACAATAGCTGTGTAAGATCCCTAGTCATGATATCCACTACATATGGTGCATCAACATACAAAGCTGTGCACATTGCCTGTCAACACCCTAACATTACTTGACACGTGAAATCCGGTCAACACCTGGGCACATAGAGTAATTATGTGTTTTTTATCTTTAAAGTTTTGGGGATTAATCCCACATTCATGAGGAGAAAACATAAATGTATATTGATATATGCCAATAGCCACAATGTATTTAGAAGAAGTGAGCCCAAGGCTATGCACTTGCGCTTGGACCCTTGCGCCCGAGTGTTGGCTTGTATGTTTGTTGTTGGTTTGTGAAATGGTGCTTACTCTCAATTTTGAGTATTAGGAGGTTGGCCCTTGGCCAATATACTTTTTGGAAAAATATTTGTCAAACAATTTATATTTTGATAAACAAGACAAAAAACCTTGCATAAAGGCCGAGGGGCCAATTTTGGCTCAAAAGACCAAATTTTGGCTAATAAACCAATCTTTGTATTTACCCACAAGAATAAAAATTTTACATTCAAACCAATTCATAATTTTTTGCTAAAAATGTACAAGAACTTGCTTTGAAGCTCGCGTGCAGGTACTCATCTCATGCTTGGTCAGAGTCGAGCGCTTTCTGTCACCTTCACTATGCGTCATGACCAAAAGCGTAATGCCTGAAATAGATAGATATTATTCAAAATATCTATCTATAATGCTCTGTAATTTCTCGGCTTAAGAAGAAATTGATGGAGGTAACTGTTTCAACTTCTTCGAGTCTTGGATCTATCCCTCCAAGACTCAAAGAGGGCTCTCTCTATTCGATTTAACTTCGTTTGTATGCGATAGATGTTAGGCTAGCTATGAAAGTATGGGGTTGTGGCTTTTGATAAATTTAGATGAGGGTTTGGTTGACAAGTTGATCAGATCACCATTGGGCTATGGGGTTTGTTTACAAGGTAAGAATCAACTCAGATCTAGAGATAAATGTCTCCACAGGGAAAGATAGTAACAATTGTTGGATCGTCTTAGATTTAGTGCGAATGAATGGAGTAAAAAAGAGAGAGATCCACTGAACAAAGGAGTAGTTAAGAATTCCTTTGTGAAGCATCAGATGAATAACATATAGATTATTGAAAAATTGGACAAAGAGTATGCATACATAAATTCTTATCCATTACTCTTTTTCAATAATAAGAAATGCAAGTGCATGAATGATAGCAAAAAGATAACTAAAAACAAAAAAGAAACACACCACCAACGCTCCCACACAAGAATCCTATGAAATGCACTTCTCTATTACTGGTTGATCATTCCAAAAGTACAGACAAAACCTCTTGAAAAATCAAGGCCTAAAGTCCACCCAAAAAACATATCAACCCACCTCACAGGTTGAACACCCTGTAACTCCAATTCATCCAATATATAACAGTTTATGGCCACATTAGATCCCTATGAGTTGAACTCCTCTAGCCTACAAAAGCGGATCTGTTCTTATCTTTTGGTTGATGTTTTAAATGCTAGGAGTTTGGGATCTTTACTTCATTCCAAAAATAGAAAACAATTAACAAATCAGAACGACACCTGTAAATTGTCTCTGAACTGTTATAGCTAATGAAAACAAACTCCTTAAGATCTGGAATTGCTCTGTATCCATTGATCTTCTACCTCAAAATGCTAAAAGACATCTCACCAAATTCTAAGTTGTCACTTGAGAACTTGACTGCTAGTTATCTTGGATGAATTTGAGTTTCCATTCGTATTCTTCTCTTATCCTCAAGCTGCTAAAAATATCTAAGAACAAGGGATAAGAATGATTTTGTTTCCACCTGTCATTTTGTTTCCTTGATATTTGGAGGAGTTTTGGTAACGTGAAACTAAATTTCTGCCAACTTTGCTTGATATATCTTTGACTGAATGAAACTTCCTGAAAATGTGAATCAAATTGCCACCTAGGTTCTACTTTCCTTGTGTATTATTTTGATGCCTTGAAAACAAGGATACTCTGTAATTTTTGATCCACCATACCTAGTTGCATGTTCCATTCTCTTGATTATAAATTGAGCATGAATTTGGAGAAGCACTTTCTCTTACCCACAGAAGCTTGAACAATGCTTGGCCTTGTTAATTTAAGAGCCTTTCCACATGTTAATAATGCACGTGAGGTTTTTCTTTGGGCGATTATAGTGGAGTATGCTTCTCTTCCACAGATGTCAGATACCTAGAAAACCAACAATCAAGCAAAATAGGATGGAAAAGCGAGATTGGGTGTTTTGAACAAAACAACATTCATTCTATGACTCAACATAGGTTCAATATGAGATGTGAACTGGTTGAAGTTTGAATCAGTTGAGCCTTCTGAAATATTATCTATTTTAAACATTGGCCGCAAAAACGCTTTCTCCAATCTTGTATTCCCAACCTTAGTTTTGACCCTTAAATCATTTCTGGCATTGGTCGGGGATGTCAACATGTAACTTGAGTTGTATTCATCAAGCATAAACTCTAGCCACTAATTAAAAAAAACAATGTTATTAGTTCTATCACTTAGTCTCTCAAATGAAATATCTAATTACAATGTGGGATTTGCCTGGATGTCGACCTCTTCCTACTTCACTTGTTGGTAACCTTTGTTTGAAATATATCCAATAACACCCAGTTTGGTCATCCTATCAGAAAAAGAATTATTCATTACTGAAGGTAAATAATTCCTCTGTATTGGTGATTCATTCCAGCCTTCAATCTTGTGCTCTATTCCATTTCTTTTGCAGTTCCTCTACTTTCTTATTCCACATAAGCTCTCGATCTTTTGACTGCACCATATCTGGTCCTTTCGCACCATTATCTGAATTTGCAATTTGAAGCCACTGAAGTAATGCTTGTTTCCCTTGATCAATTGATTTTGATTGTGAAGGGTTAGTAGATAACATATGGGCCTCGCTAGAAATTTCGATTTAGGGAAATTATAGGTCCTACAACCATTTTGATAAACAAAAAAAAGTTTTAACTTGATACTTGGTCGCTTATAATATGACTTGATCCACCATGCTTATGATTTTGATCTAGTTTCTCGGGTGCTATAGTGGTCGATGCTTAGATCTGACATATGTGGGAAAAATGAATTAGAGATCGAGTCTAAATTAGACCCAGTGATTTTAATGAAAACAACTCATTAATACTCTGTTGGACATCATGCTTGGTTTGACAACTCGGCACCTACTTGATCCTTGCTTTTCCTTTCGTTGGTGATGGCACCTGGAGTTGCAATTTTGACAACTGTGAAATCATTCCAGCATCTGCGCATGGGGTTTGAACTTTGCTCCAGTTTTGGCGTATACTCGATGATTTGAGACAAAGGATATCCACTTGGAAATTTGGCGTTTGTGTGATGCATGATGTTGTTTGCTAGCCCCTGACATGTGTTGTGTTGTTGTGTGACAGGTTACATGGAGCTGGAGTCTTGCATTTGGGCGTTGGCTTGCATGTTTGTTGCTAACCGTGGCTTGGTGTGCTACTGCTCCATGCAAATTTGATATCGAGATTTTGATTATCATGTAGCTTAGCGCTCTGTATATATGACTTGGGGAAGAAAACATCAGTTGTGTAAGATCCCTGGTCATGATATCCAGTACAGCTGGCGCATCAACATATGAACCTCCGCACATTGCCTGTCAACACCCTGACATTACTTGGCACATGAAATTCGGTCAACACCTGGGCGCATAGAGTAATTCTGTGTTTTTTATCTTTAAGGTTTTGGGTATTAATCCCACATTCATGAGGAGAAAACATAAATGAGTATTGATATATGCCAAGAGCCACAACGTATACGAAAGAAGTGAGCCTAAGGCTATCCACTTGCACTTGTCCCCTTGCACCCGAGCGTTGGCTTGTATGTTTGTTGTTGGTTTTTCAAATGGTTCTTACACTTGGTGTTGAGTATTAGGAGGTTGGCCCTCTGCCAATATATGTTTTGGAAAAATATTTGTCAAACAATTTATATTTTGATAAACAAGACAAAAAAACTTTGCATAAAGGCCGAGAGGCCAATTTTGGCTCAAAAGACCAAATTTTGGCTAATAAAACAAACTTTGTATTTACCCACAAGAATAAAATTTTTCCATTCAAACCAATTCATAATTTTTTTCTAAAAATGCACAAGAACTTACTTTTAATCTCATGTGCAGTTACTCATCTTATGCTTGGTCAGAGTCGAGCACTTTCTGCGGCCTTCACTATGCATCATGAGAAAAAGCGTAATGCTTGAAATAGATAGATATTATTTAGAATATTGATTCCCCTATTATATAGGGTTCTAACATAGGCTCCACCTGGGGAAGATAGCTCTGAAGGAGATGTCTAGGATCCATAGAACTCTAAATTTTGCAAAGCAGTTGATCATTGGGCTGCCCCCAAACTGTAAAATGAAAATAAAACCATGAAGAGACAAAAAAGAAAAGGTGCTCATCCCGTTGAGCTTATTGGCACATTCCTACCTACCCTACTTTGCTAATAGTTATTTCTTCAATCAGGTAATGAAAAAGTGCCAATGAAGCCAACCCAGCAGTTGATCCCATGATTGGGTTTCCTGATCATGCCTATTGAAAATCGAAACTGAAATATGTACTGGAAACTGGTGACATATTTGGTCATTATAGAGAATACATGTTTGAAAACTCGAGCTAACATGAAACTCCATGTAATATTCTATAGGATCAATTAAATCATGATGCATGATATTCGTTCCTAGATTTTCTATGACTAGTTGATTAGTTGCATCTTCAAAATTAAACCCTACATCTACAACTTCAGCCTTATATTGGAAAAAATAATCATCATCAATCTGCCAATCAATAGGTAGTACAATTTCCTCTTGCTTTGGAGAAGGAATATTTTCTAATAATTCTTTGAGATCTCGGAAATTATATGACTGAATTTGAAAATCCAAAAGTTCAATATCATTTTCGAGCTTTTCAACAACTAGCTCAAGAAAACAAATTTTACTTTTAGCAGAAAATTTGCTCAATTCAAAAACACAAAACACAGTTGTTAAAAAGTCTTCGTCAATGTGAAATTTTGCTAACTTATTTCTAAATTATTTTAAATCTTCAGGAGATAGAGGATTGACCACATACCCTGTCATCTTTAAACATCATCAAGGCTTTGAAATATGGATTCTTTGGCAATGAAGTCGCTTGTGAAATTTAAAGCTCGAGATATTGAACAATGGAGTCGCCAGGTGAATGGTACAACCTTCCTGTGTTTGGCTTATGTTCACCATCAGAAGTCAAATCTGAACTTGATATATTTTCCTGGGGAACTTGAAAGCTCTTCCCCAGTTGAGTCACCAAAATGTTAACGCTCTGTAATTTCTCGGCTGAAGAAGAAATTGATGGAGGTAACTGTTTCAACTACTTTGAGTCTTGGATCTAGCCCTCCAAGACTCAGAGAGGGCTCTCTCTATTTGATTTAACTTCGTTTGTATGGGATATATGTTAGGCTAGCTATGAAAGTATGGGGTTGTGGCTTTTGAAAAATTTAGATGAGGGTTTGGTTGACAAGTTGATCAGATCACCATTGAGCTATGGGGTCTATTTATAAGGTAAGAATCGGTTCAAATCTAGAGATAAATGTCTCCACAGGGAAAGATAGTAATAACTATTGGATCATCTTAGATTTAGTGTGGATGAATGGAGTGAAAAAGGGAGAGATTCACTGAACACAGGAGCAGTTAAGAATTCCTTTGTGAAGCTTCAGATGAATAACATATAGATTATTGAAAAATTGGACAAAGAGTATGCATACATAAATTCTTCTCCATTACTCTTTTTCAATAATAAGAAATGCAAGTGCGTGAATGACAGCAAAAAGATAACTAAAAACAGAAAAGAAGCACACCACCAATGCTCCAACACAAGAATCCTATAAAATGCACTTCTCTATTACTGGTTAATCATTCCAAAATTACAGACAAAACCTCCTAAAAAAGAAAGGCCTACAGTCCACCCAAAAAACAAATCAACCCACCTCATAGGTCGAACCCCCTGTAACTCCAATTCATCCAATATATAACAGTTTATGGCCACATTAGATCCTTATGAGTCGAACTCCTCTAGCCTACAAAAGTGGATCTATTATTATCTTTTGGCTGATGTTTTAAATGTTGGGAGTTTGGGATCTTTACTTCATTCCAAAAATAGAAAACAATTAACAAATGAAAATGACACCTGTAAATTGTCTCCGAACTGTTATAGCTAATGAAAACAAACTCCTTAAGATCTGGAACTACTCTGTATCCACTGATCTTCTGCCTCAAAATGCTGAAAGACACCTCACCAAATGCTAAGCTGTCACTTGAGAACTTGACTGCTAGTTATCTTGGATGAATTTGAGTTTCCATTCATATTCTTCTCTTATCCTCGAGCTGCTAAAAATATCTAAGAACAAGGGATAAGAATGATTCTATTTCCACCTGTCATTTTCCTGCCTTGATATTTGGAGGAGTTTTGGTAATTTGAAACTAACTTTCTACCAACTATGCCTGATATATATTTGACTGAATGAAACTTCCTGAAAATGTGAATCAAATTGCCACTTAGGTGCCACTTGCCTTGTGTATTATTTGGATGCCTTGAAAACAGGGACACTATGTAATTTCGATCCACCATACCTAGTTGCATGTGCGATTCACTTGATTATAAATCGGGCATGAATTTGGAGAAGCACTTTCTCTGATCCACATAAGCTTGAACAATGCTCCACCTTGTTAATTTAAGAGCCTTTCCACATGTTGATAATGCACGTGAGGGTTTCCTTTGGGCAATTACAGTGGAGTATGCTTCTCTTCCACAGATGTTAGATACCTAGAAAACCAACAATCAAACAAAACAGGATGGAAAAGCGAGATTGGGTGTTTTGGGAAAAACAACATTCATTCTATGACTCAACATAGCTTCAATATGAGATGTGAACTGGTTGAAGTCTGAATCAATTGAGCCTTCTTAAATATTATGTATTTTAAAGATTGGCCGCAAAGACGTTTTCTCCAATCTTGTATTCCCAACCATAGTATTGACCCTTAAATCATTTCTGGCATTGGTCGGGGATGTCAACATGTAACTTGAGTTGGAGTCATCAAGCATAAACTCTAGCCACTAATTAATAGAAACAATGTTATTATTTCTATCACTTACTCTCTCAAATGAAATATCTGATTGCAATGTGGGATCTGCCTGGATGCCAACCTCTTCCTGCTTCACTTGTGGGTAACCTTTGTTTGACAGATCTCCGATAGCACCCAGTTTGGTCATCCTATCAGAAAAAAAATTATTCATTACTAAAGGTAAATAATTCCACTGTATTGGTGATTCATTCCAGCCTTCAATCTTTGGCTCTATTCCATTTCTTTTGTAGTTTCTCTACTTTCTGATTCCACATAAGCTCTCGATCTTTTGACTGCACCATATCTAGTCCTTTCGCACCATTATCCAACTTTGCAATTTGAAGCCACTAAGGTAATGCTCGCTTCCCTTGATCAAATGATTTTGATTGTGGAGGGGTAGTAGACAGCATATGGGCCTCACTGGAAATTTTGATTTCGGGCAGATTACAAGGCCTACAACTATTTTGATAGACAAAACAAAGTTTGAACTTGATACTTGGTCTCTTATAATATGACTTGGTCCTCCATGCTTATAATTTTGACCTAGCTTCTCGGGTGCTGCAGTGGCCAATGCTTATCTCTGACATATGTGGGCAAAATGAATTAGAGATCGAGTCTAAATTAGACCCAATGATTTTAATGAAAACAACTCATTAATACTCTGTTGGACAACATACTTAGTTTGACAACTTGACACCTGCTTGATCCCTGCTTTTCCTTTTGTTGGCGATGGCACCTGGAGTTGTAATTTTGACAACTGTGAAATCATTCCGGCCTCTGCACATGGGGTTTGAAATTTGCTCCAGTTTTGGCGTATACCCAATGATATGAGACAAAGGATAGCCAATTGGAAGTTTGGCATTTGTGTGATGCATGATGTTGCGTGCTAACCCCTAACATGTGTTGTGTTGTTGTGTGACAGGTTGCGTGGAGCTAGAGTCTTGTGTTTGGGCATTGGCTTGCATGTTTGTTGCTAACCATGGCTTGGTGTGTTGGTGCTCCATGCGAATTTGATCTCGGGCTTTTGAATATCATGTAGCTTGGTGCTCTGTATATATGACTTGGGGAAGAAAACAACAGCTATGTAAGATCCCTGGTCATGATATCCACTACAGATGGTGGATCAACATACGAACCTATGCACATTGCCTGTCAACGCCCTAACATTACTTGACACATGAAATTCGGTCCACACCTGGGCGCATAGAGTAATTCTGTGTTTTTTATATTTAAAATTTTGGGGATTAATCCCACATTCATGAGGAGAAAACATAAATGAGTATTGATATATGCCAATAGCCATAATGTATTCCGAAGAAGTGAGCACAAGGATATCCACTTGCGCTTGGCCCCTTGCGCCCGAGCATTGGCTTGTATGTTAGTTGTTGGTTTGTGAAATGGTGCTCACTCTCGGTGTTGAGTATTAGGAGGTTGGCCCTCAGCTAATATACGTTTTGGAAAAATATTTGTCAAACAATTTATATTTTGATAAACAAGACAAAAAACTCTGCATAAAGGTCGAGGGGCCAATTTTGAGAGGGGCCAATTTTGGCTCAAAAGACCAAATTTTGGTTAATAAACCAAACTTTGTATTTACTGACAAGAATGAAAATTTTCCATTCAAACCAATTCATAATTTTTTCCTAAAAATGCACAAGAACTTGCTTTGAAGCTCACATGTAGGTACTCATCTTATGCTTGGTCAAAGTCGAGCGCTTTCTGTGGCCTTCACTATGCGTCATGAGAAAAAGCGTAATGCCTGAAATGGATAGATATTATTTAGAATACTGATTCCCCTATTATATAGGGTTCTAACATAGGCTCCACTTGAAGAAGATAGCTCTGAAGGAGATGTCTAGAATCCATAGAACTCTGAATTTCACAGACCACTTGATCATTGGGCTGCCCCCAAACTGTAAGCTGAAAATAAAACCATGAAGAGACAAAAAATAAAAGGTGCTCATCCTGTTGATATTATTGGCACATTGATAACTACCCTATTTTGCTAAAATTTACTGCTTCAATCATGTAAATGAAATAGTGCCAATGAATCCAACCCAGTAGTTGATCCCATGATTGGGTTTCCTCATAGTGCTTGATGAAAATTGAAACTGAAATATGTACTGGCAACTGGTGACATATTTGGTTGTTATAGAGAATACATGTTTGAAAACTAGAGGTAGCATGAACCTCCATGTAATCTGCTATAGGATCAATTAAATAATGATGCATGATATTCGTTCCTAGATCTTCTATGACTATTTGATCAGTTGCATCTTCAAAATTAAACCCTACATCTACAACTTCAGCCTTATATTGGCAAACATAATCATCATCAACCTGCCAATCAATAGGTAGTACAATTTCCGCTTGCTTTGGAGAAGGAAGATTTTCCAAGAATTCTTTGAGATCTCAGAAATTATATGACTGAATTTGAGAATCCAAAAGTTCAATATCATTTTCGACCTTTTCAATAACTAGCTCAAGAAAACAAATTTTACTTTTAGGAGAAAATTTGCTCGATTCCAAAATACGAAACACAGTTGTTAAAAAGTATTTCTCAATGTGAAATTCTGCTAACTTATTTATGAATTCTTTTAAATCTTCAGGAGATAGAGGATTCACCACATACACTGTCATCTTGAAACATCATCAAGGCTTTGAAATCTGGATTCTTCAGCAGTGAAGTCACTTGTGAACTTTGAAGCTTCGGATCTTGAACAATGGAGTCGCCAGGTGAATGGTACAGCCTTCATGTGTTTGGCTTCTGTTCACCATAAGAAGCCAAATCTGAACTTGATATATTTTCGTAGGGAACTTGAAATCTCTTCCCCGGTTGAGTCACCAAAATGTTAACGCTCTCTAATTTATTGGCTGAAGAAGAAATTGATGGAGGTAATTGTTTCAACCGCTTGGAGTCTTGGATCTAGCCCTCCAAGACTCAGAGAGGGATCTCTCTTTTTGATTTAATTTCATTTGTATGGGATAGATGTTAGGCTAGCTATGAAAGTATGGGGTTGTGGCTTTTAAAACATTTAGACGAGGGTTTGGTTGACAAGTTGATCAGATCACCATTGGGCTATGGGGTATGTTTATAAGGTAAGAATCGGCTTAGATCTAGAGATAAATGTCTCCACAGGGAAAGATAGTAACAACTGTTGGATCATCTTAGATTTAGTGCAGATGAATGGAGTGAAAAAGGGAGAGATCCACTGAACAAAGGAGTAGTTAAGAATTTCTTTGTGAAGCTTCAAATGAATAACATATAGATTATTGAAAAATTGGACAAAGAGTATGCATACATAAATTCTTCTCCATTACTCTTTTTCAATAATAAGAAATGCAAGTGCGTGAATGACAACAAAAAGATAACTAAAAACAGAAAAGAAGCACACCACCAATGCTCCCACACAAGAATCCTATCAAATTCACTTCTCTATTACTGGTTAATTATTCCAAAAGTATAGACAAAACCTCCTGAAAAAGCAAGGCCTAGAGTCCACCCAAAAAACAAATCAACCCACCTCACAGGTCGAAATCCCTGTAACTCCAATTCATCCAATATATAACAATTTATGGCCACATTAGATACCTATAAGTCGAACTCCTCTAGCCTACAAAAGTGGATCTGTTCCTATCTTTTGGCAGATGTTTTAAATGATTGGAGTTTGGGATCTTTACTTCATTCCAAAAATAGAAAACAATTAACAAATCAAAATGACACCTGTAAATAGTCTCTAAATTGTTATAGCTAATCAAAACAAACTCCTTAAGATCTGGAACTGCTCTGTATCCACTGATCTTCTGCCTCAGAATGTTGAAAGACACCTCACCAAATGCTAAGTTGTCACTTGAGAACTTGCCTGCTAGTTATCTTGGATGAATCTGAGTTTCCATTCGTATTCTTCTCTTATCCTCGAGCTGCTAAAAATATCTAAGAGCAATGGATAAGAATGATTCTGTTTCCACTTGTCATTTTGCTGCCTTGATATTTGGAGGAGTTTTGGTAATGTGAAACTAACATTCTGCCAACTGTGCCTGGTATATCTTTGAATGAATGAAACTTCCTAAAAATGTGAATCAAATTGCCACCTAGGTGCCACTTGCCTTGTGTATTATTTGGATGCCTTGAAAGAATTAATACTCTGTAATTTCGATCCACCATACCTACCTGCATGTGCCATTCGCTTGATTATAAATCGGGCATGAATTTGGAGAAGGACTTTCTCTTATCCACAAAAGCCTGAACAATGCTTCGTCTTGTTAATTTAAGAGCCTTTCCACATGTTAATGATGCATGTGAGGGTTTCCTTTGGGTGATTACAGTGGAGTATGCTTCTCTTCCACAGATGTCAGATACCTAGAAAACCAACAATCAAACAAAATAGGATGGAAAAGCGAGATTGGGTGTTTTGAACAAAACAACATTCATTCTATGACTCAACATAGGTTCAATATGAGATGTGAACTGGTTGAAGTTTGAATCACTTGAGCCTTCTGAAATATTATCTATTTTAAACATTGGCCGCAAAGACGTTTTCTCCAATCTTGTATTCCCAACCATAGTATTGACCCTTAAATCATTTATGGCATTGGCCGGGGATGTCAACATGTAACTTGAGTTGGAGTCATCAAGCATAAACTCTAGCCACTAATTAATAGAAACAATGTTATTAGTTCTTTCACTTAGTCTCTCGAATGAAATATCTGCCTGGATGTCGACCTCTTCCTTCTTCACTTGTGGGTAACCTTTCTTTGAAAGATCTCCAATAGCGCCCAATTTGGTCATCCTATCAGAAAAAAAATTATTCATTACTGAAGGTAAATAATTCCAGCCTTCAATCTTTGGTTCTATTCCATTTCTTTTGCAGTTCCTCTATTTTCTGATTCCACATAAGCTCCCAATCTTTTGACTACACCATATCTGGTCCTTTCGCACCATTAGCCAACTTTTCAATTTGAAGCCACTAAGGTAATGATCGCTTCACTTGATCAATTGATTTTTACTATGCAGGGGTAGTAGACAACATATGGGCCTCGCTGGAAATTTTGATTTCGGTCAGATTATAGGGCCTACAACCATTTTGATAGACAAAACAAAGTTTGAACTTGATACTTGGTCGCTTATAATATGACTTGGTCCTCCATGCTTATGATTTTTATCTAGCTTCTCGGGTGCTGTAGTGGTCGATGCTTATCTCTGACATATGTGGGCAAAATGAATTAGCGATTGAGTCTAAATTAGACCCAATGATTTTAATGAAAACAACTCATTAATACTGTGTTGGAAAGCATGCTTGGTTTGAAAACTCGGCACCTGCTTGATCCCTGCTTTTCCTTTCGTTGGCGATGGCACCTGGAGTAGTAATTCTGACAACTGTGAAATCATTCTGGCATCTGCACATGGGATTTGAACTTTGCTCCAGTTTTGGCATATACCCGATGATATGAGACAAAGGATAGCCACTTGGAATTTTGGTGTTTGTGTGATGCATGATGATGCGTGCTAACCCCTGACTTGTGTTGTGTTGTTTTGTGATAGGTTGTGTGGAGTTGGAGTCTTGTGTTTGGGCATTGGCTTGAATGTTTGTTGCTAACTGTGGCTTGGTGTGTTGGTGCTCCATACGAATTTGATCTCGGGATTTTGATTATCATGTAGCTTGGTGCTATGTATATATGACTTGGGGAAGAAAAAAACATCTGTGTAATATCCTTGGACATGAGATCCACTATAGATGGCGCATCAACATATGAAGTTGCGCACATTGCCTGTCAACACCCTGACATTACTTGACACATGAAATCCGGTCAACACCTGGGCGCATAGAGTAATTCTCTGCTTTTTATCTTTAAAGTTTTGGGGATTAATCCCACATTCATGAGGAGAAAACATAAATGAGTATTGATATATGCCAATAGACACAATGTATTCCGAAGAAGTGAGCCCAAGGCTATCCACTTGCACTTGGCCCCTTGCACCCGAGCTTTGGCTTGTATGTTAGTTGTTGGTTTGTCAAATGTTGCTTACTGTCGGTGCAGAGTATTTGAAGGTTGGCCCTTGGCCAATATACTTTTTGGAAAAATATTTGTCAATCAATTTATATTTTGATAAACAACACAAAAAACTCTTCATAAAGGCCGAGGGGGCAATTTTGGCTCAAAAGACCAAATTTTGGCTAATAATCCAAACTTTGTATTTACCCACAAGAATAAAAAATTTCCATTCAAACCAATTCATAATTTTTCTCTAAAAATGCCCAAGAACTTTCTTTGAAGTTCGCATGCAGGTACTCATCTTATGCTTGGTCAAAGTCGAGCGCTTTCTGCCGCTTTCACTATCCGTCATGAGAAAAAGCGTAATGCCTGAAATAGATAGATATTATTCAAAATATTGATTCCCCTATTATATAGGGTTCTAACATAGGCTCCACCTGGGGAAGATAGCTCCGAAGGAGATGTCTAGAATCCACAGAACTCTGAATTTTGTAGACCATCTGATCATTGGGCTACCCCCAAACTATAAACTGAAAATAAAACCATGAAGAGACGAAAAAGAAAAGGTGCTCATCCTGTTGAGATTATTTTCACATTCCTACCTAACCTACTTTGCTAACAGTTACTACTTCAATCCGGTAATGAAAAATTGCCAATGAAGCCAACCCAGCAGTTGATCCCATGATTGGGTTTCCTCATCGTGCTTGATGAAAATCAAAACTGAAATATGTACTGGCAACTGGTGACATATTTGGTTCTTATAGAGAATAAATGTTTGAAAACTTGAGCTAACATGAACCTCCATGTAATCTGCTATAGGATCAATTAAAGCATGATGCATGATATTCGTTCCTAGATCTTCTATGACTAGTTGATCAGTTGCATCTTCAAAGTTAAACCCTGCATCTACAACTTCAGCCTTATATTGGAAAACATAATCATCATCAATCTGCCAATCAATAGGTAGTACGATTTCCTCTTTCTTTGGAGAAGGAATATTTTCCAAGAATTCTTTGAGATCTCAGAAATTATATGACTGAATTTAAGAATCCAAAAGTTCAATATCATTTTCGAACTTTTCAACAACTAGCTCAAGAAAACAAATTTTACTTTTAGGAGAAAATTTGTTCGATTCCAAAA
>JASDQU010440060.1:43520-60071 GCA_032191745.1 Picea mariana | reverse complement strand
ACCATCAGAAGTCAAATATAAACTTGATATATTTTCCTGGGGAACTTGAAAGCTCTTCCCTAGTTGAGTTTCCAAACTGTTAACGCCCTGTAATTTCTTGGCTGAAAAAGAAATTGATGGAGGTAATTGTTTCAACTGCTTGGAGTCTTGGATCTAGCCCTCTAAGACTCAAAGAGGGCTCTCTCTATATGATTTAACTTCATTTGTATGGGAGAGATGTTAGGCTAGCTATTAAAGTATGGGGCTGTGGCTTTTGAAAAATTTAGATGAGTTTTTGGTTGACATGTTGATCAAATCACCATTGAGCTATGGGGTCTGTTTATAAGGTAAGAATCAGCTCAGATCTAGATTTAAATGTCTCCACAGGGAAAGATAGTAACAATTGTTGGATCATCTTATATTTAGTGCGGAGGAATGGACTGAAAAAGGGAGAGATCCACTGAACAAAGGAGTAGTTAAGAATTCCTTTGTGAAGGTTCAGATGAATAACATATAGATTATTGAAAAATTGGACAAAGAGTATGCATACATAAATTCTTCTCCATTACTCTTTTTCAATAAAAAGAAATGCAAGTGCGTGAATGACAACAAAAAGATAACTAAAAATAGAAAATAAGCACACCACCAATGCTCCGACACAAGAATCCTATAAAATTCACTTCTCTATTACTGGTTAATCATTCCAAAAGTACAGACAAAACCTCCTGAAAAAGAAAGTCCTACAGTCCAGCCAAAAAACTAATCAACCCACCTCACAGGTCGAACCCCCTGTAACTCCAATTCATCCAATATATAACAGTTTATGGCCACATTAGATTTCTATGTGTCGAACTCCTCTAGCCTACAAAAGTGGATATGTTCCTATCTTTTCGCTGATGTTTTAAATGATGGGAGTTTGGGATCTTTACTTCATTCCAAAAATAGAAAACAATTAACAAATCAAAACGACACCTGTAAATTGTCTCCGAATTGTTATAGCTAATCAAAACAAACTCCTTAAGATCTGGAACTGCTCTGTATCCACTGATCTTTTGCCTTAGAATCTTGAAAGACACCTCACCAAATGCTAAGCTTACACTTGAGAACTTGATTGCTAGTTATCTTTTATGAATTTGAGTTTCCATTTGTATTCTTCTCTTATCGTTGAGCTGCTAAAAATATCTAAGAACAAGGGATAAGAATGATTATGTTTCCACCTTTCATTTTGCTGCCTTGATATTTGGAGGAGTTTTGGTAATGTGAAACTAACTTTCTGCCAACTGTGCCTAATGTATCTTTGACTAAATGAAACTTCCTGAAAATGTGAATCAAATTTCCACCTATGTGGCACTTGCCTTGTGTATTATTTGGATGCCTCGAAAGCAGGGATACTCTGTAATTTTGATCCACCATACCTAGCTGCATGTGCCATTTGCTTGATTATAAATCGGGCATGAATTTGGAGAAGCACTTTCTCTTATCCACAGAAGCATGAACAATTCTTTGCCTTGTTAATTTAAGAGCCTTTACACATTTTAATAATGCGCGTGAGGGTTTCCTTTGGGCAATTACAACGGGGTATGCTTCTCTTCCACGGATGTCAGATACCTAGAAAACCAACAATCAAACAAAACATGATGGAAAAGCGAGATTGGGTGTTTTAAACAAAACAACATTCATTCTATGACTCAACATAGGTTCAATATGAGATGTGAACTGGTTGAAGTTGGAATCAGTTTTGTTTGATTGTTGGTTTTCTAGGTATCTGACATCCGTGGAAGAGAAGCATACCCCGTTGTAATTGCCCAAAGGAAACCCTANGGAAAAGCGAGATTGGGTGTTTTAAACAAAACAACATTCATTCTATGACTCAACATAGGTTCAATATGAGATGTGAACTGGTTGAAGTTGGAATCAGTTGAGCCTTCTGAAATATTATCTATTTTAAACATTGGCCACAAAGAATTTTTCTCCAATCTTGTATTCCCAACCATAGTATTGACCCTTAAATCATTTCTGGCATTGGCTAGGGATGTCAACATGTAACTTGAGTTGGATTCATCAAGCATAAACTCTATCCACTAATTAATAGAAACAATGTTATTAGTTCTATCATTTAGTCTCTCAAATGAAATATTTGATTGCAATGTAGGATCTTCCTGGATGTCGACCTCTTCCTGCTTCACTTGTGGGTAATCTTTGTTTGAAATATCTCCAATAGAACCCAATTTGGTCATCCTATTAGAAAAATAATTATTCATTACTGAAGGTAAATAATTCCTCTGTATTGGTGATTCATTCCAGCCTTCAATCTTTGGCTCTATTCCATTTCTTTTGCAGTTCCTCTACTTTTTGATTCCACATAAGCTCCCGATCTTTTGACTGCACCATATCTAGTCCTTTTGCACCATTAGCCGAATTTGAAATTTGAATCCACTGAGGTAATGCTTGGTTCCCTTCATCAATTGATTTTGACTATGGAGGGTTAGTAGACAACATATGGGCCTCGCTGGAAATTTCGATTTTGGGCAGATTATAGGGCCTACAACCATTTTGATAGAAAAAACAAAGTTTGAACTTGATACTTGGTCGCTTATAATATGAATTGGTCCTCCATGCTTATGATTTTGATCTAGCCTCTCGGGTGTTGTAGTGGTCGATGCTTAGCTCTAACATATGTGGGCAAAATGAATTAGAGATCGAGTCTAAATTAGACCTAATGATTTTAATGAAAACAACTCGTTAATACTCTGCTGGACAACATGCTTGGTTTGACAACTCTACACCTACTTGATCCCTGCTTTTCCTTTTGTTGACGATGGCAGCAGGAGTTGTAATTTTGACAACTGTGAAATCATTTCGGCATCTTCGCATGGGGTTTGAACTTTTCTCCAGTTTTGGCGTATACCTGATGATATGAGACAAAGGATAGCCATCTGGAAGTTTGGAATTTGGTTGATGCATGCTTTTGCGTGCTAACCCCTGACATGTGTTGTGTTGTTGTGTGACAGGTTGCATGGAGCTGGAGTCTTGCATTTGGGCATTGGATTGCATGTTTGTTGCTAACCGTGGCTTGGTGTGTTGGTGCTCCTTGAGAATTTGGTCTCAGGATTTTGATTATCATGTAGCTTGGCACTCTGTATATATGACTTGGGGAAGAAAAAAACAACTGTGTAAGATCCCTGGTCATGATATCCACTACAGATGACGCATCAACATACGAACTTGTGCACATTGCCCGTCAACACCGTGACATTACTTGACACATGAAATCCGGTCAACACCTAAGCGCATAGAGTAATTCTGTGTTTTTTATCTTTAAATTTTTTGGGATTAATCCCACATTCATGAGGAGAAAACATAAATGAGTATTGATATATTCCAATAGCCACAATGTATTCCGAAGAAGTGACCCAAGGCTATCCACTTTCTCTTGGCCCTTTGCGCCCGAGCATTGGCTTGTATGTTTTTTGTTGGTTTGTGAAATGATGCTTACTCTCGGTGTTGAGTATTAGGAGGTTGGCCCTCGGCCAATATAATTTTTGGAAAAATATTTTTCAAACAATTTATATTTTGATAAACAAGACAAAAAACTCTGCATAAAGGCCGAGGGGCCAATTTTGGCTCAAAAGACCAAATTTTGGCTAATAAAAATTTTCCATTCAAACCAATTCATAATTTTTTGCTAAAAATGCACAAGAAATTGCTTTGAATCTCGCGTGTAGGTACTCATCTTATGCTTGGTCAGAGTCAAGCACTTTCTGCCGCCTTCACTATGTTTCATGAGAAAAAGCGTAATGCCTGAAATAAGTAGATCTTATTCAGAATACTGATTCCCCTATTATATAGGGTTCTAAAACATGCTCCATGTGGGGAAGATAGCTCCGAAGGAGATGTCTAGAATCCATAGAACTCTTTATTTCACAAACCAACTGATCATTGGGTTGCCCTCAAACTCTAAACTGAAAATAAAGCCATGTAGAGATGAAAAAGAAAAGGTGCTCATCCTATTGATCTTATTGGCACATTCCTACCTACCCTACTTTGCTAACAGTAACCGCTTCAATCAGGTAATGAAAAAGTGCCAATGAAGCCAACCCAATAGTTGATACCATGATTGGGTTTCCTCATCGTGCTTGATGAAAATCGAAACTGAAATATGTACTGGAAACTGGTGACATATTTGGTCATTATAGAGAATACATGTTTGAAAACTCGAGCTAACATGAACCTCCATGTAATCTGCTATAGGATCAATTAAAGCATGATGCATGATATTCRTTCCTAGATCTTCTATGACTAGTTGAYCARTTGCATYTTCAAAMTTAAACMCTRYATYTACAACTTCAGCCTTATATTGGAAAACATAATCATCATCAATCTGCCAATCAATAGGTAGTACAATTTCCTCTTGCTTTGGAGAAGGAGGATTTTCCAAGAATTCTTTGAGATCTAGGAAATTATATGACTGAATTTGAGAATCCAAAAGTTCAATATCATTTTCGAACTTTTCAACAACTAGCTCAAGAAAAAAAAATTTACTTTTAGGATAAAATTTGCTCGATTCCAAAATACGAAACACAGTTGTTAAAAAGTCTTCGTCAATGTGAAATTCTGCTCACTTATTTCTGAATTCTTTTAAATCTTCAGGAGATAAAAGATTCACCACATGCCATGTCATCTTGAAACATCACCAAGGCATTGAAATATGTGTTCTTCAGTAGTGAAGTTTCCTGTAAACTTTGAAGCTTGGGATATTGAACAATGGAGTCGCCAGGTGAATGGTACAACCTTCTTGTGTTTGGCTTCTCTTCACCATCAGAAGTCAAATCTGAACTTGATATATTTTCTTGGGGAACTTGAAATCTCTTCCCTAGTTGAGTCGCCAAAATGTTAATGCTCTGTAATTTATCGGCTGAAGAAGAAATTGATGGAGGTAATTGTTTCAACCGCTTGGAGTCTTGGATGTAGCCCTCCAAGACTCAGAGAGGTCTCTCTCTATTCGATTTAACTTCTTTTGTAAGGGATAGATGTTAGGCTAGCTATGAAAGTATCGGGTTGTGGCTTTTGGAAAATTTAGATGAGGGTTTGGTTGACAAGTTGATCAGATCACCATTGGGCTATGGGGTCTGTTTATAATGTAATAATTGTCTTAGATATAGAGATTAATGTCTCCACAGGGCAATATAGTAATAACTGTTGGATCGTCTTAGATTTAGTGCGGATGAATGGAGTGAAAAATGAAGAGATCCACTGAACAAAGGAGCAGTTAAGAATTCCTTTGTGAAGCTTTAGATGAATAACATATAGATTATTGAAAAATTGGACAAAGATTATGCATACATAAATTCTTCTCCATTACTCTTTTTCAATAATAATAAATGCAAGTGCGTGAATGACAGCAAAAAGATAACTAAAAACAAAAAAGAAGCACACCACCAATGCTCCCACACAAGAATCCTGTAAAATGCACTTCTGTATTACTGGTTAATCATTCCAAAAGTACAGACAAAACCTCCTGAAAAAGAAAGGCCTATAGTCCACCCAAAATACAAATCAACCCACCTCACAGGTCGAACCCCGTGTAACTCCAATTCATCCAATATATAACAGTTTATGGCCACATTAGATCCCTATGAGTCGAACTCCTCTAGCCTACAAAAGTGGATCCGTTCCTATCTTTTGGATGATATTTTAAATGCTAGGAGTTTGGGATCTTTACTTCATTCCAAAAATAGAAAATAATTAACAAATCAAAACAACACCTATAAATTGTCTCTGAACTATTATAGCTAATGAAAAAAAACTCCTTAAGATCTGGAACTTCTCTGTATCCACTGATCTTCTGCCTCAAAATGGCAAAAGACACCTCACCAAATGCTAAGCTATCACTTGAGAACCTGAATGCTAGTTGTCTTGGATGAATTTGAGTTTCCATTCGTATTCTTCTCTTATCCTCGAGCTGCTAAAAATATCTAAGAACAAGGGATAAGAATGTTTCTATTTCCACCTGTCATTTTTCTGCCTTGATATTTGGAGGATTTTTGGTAATGTGAAACTAACTTTCTGCCAATTGTGCCTGATATATCTTTGATTGAATGAAACTTCCTGAAAATGTGAATCAAATTGCCACCTAGGTGCCACTTGCCTTGTGTATTATTTGGATGCCTCGAAAGCAGGGATACTCTATAATTTCGATCCACCATACCTAGCTGCATGTGCCATTCGCTTGATTATAAATTGGGCATGAATTTGGAGAAGCACTTTCTCTTATCCACAGAAGCCTGAACAATGCTCCGCCTTGTTAATTTAAGAGCCTTTCCACATGTTAATAATGCACATGAGGGTTTCCATTAGGCGATTACAATGGAGTATGCTTCTCTTCTAGAGATGTCAGATACCTAGAAAACCAACAATCAAACAAAACAGGATGGAAAAGCGAGATTGGGTGTTTTGAACAAAAAAACATTCATTCTATGACTCAACATAGGTTCAATATCAGATGTGAACTGGTTGAAGTTTGAATCAGTTGAGCCTTCTGAAATATTATCTATTTTAAACATTGGCCGCAAAGACTTTTTCTCCAATCTTGTATTCCCAACAAAAGTATCGACCCTTAAATCATTTCTGGGATTGGTCGGGGATGTCAACATGTAACTTGACTTGGAGTCATCAAGCATAAACTCTAGACACTAATTAATAGAAACAATGTTATTAGTTCTATCACTTAGTTTCTCAAATGAAATATCTGATTGCAATGTGGGATCTGCCTGGATGACGACCTCTTCATGCTTCACTTGTGGGCAACCTTTGTTTGACAGATCTCCAATAGCACCTAGTTTGGTCATCCTATCAGAAAAAAAATTATTCATTACTGAAGGTAAATAATTCCTCTGTATTGGTGATTCATTCCAGCTTTCAATATTTGGTTCTATTCCATTTCTTTTGCAGTTCCTCTATTTTCTGATTCAACATAAGCTCCTGATCTTTTGACTGCACCATATTTGGTCCTTTCGCACCATTATCTGACTTTCCAATTTGAAACCACTGAGGTAATGCATGGTGCCCTTGATCAATGGATTTTGACTGTGGAGGGTTAGTAGACAACATATGGGCCTCACTGGAAATTTCTATTTTGGGTAGATTATAGGGCCTACAACCATTTTGATAGACAAAACAAAGTTTGAGCTTGATACTTGGTCACTTATAATATGACTTGATCCTCCATGCTTATGATTTTGGTCTAGCTTCTCGAGTGTTGTAGTGGCCGATGCTTAGCTCTGACATATGTGGGCAAAATGAATTAGAGATCGAGTCTAAATTAGACCCAATGATTTTAATGAAAAAACTCGTTAATACTCTGTTGGAAAACATACTTGGTTTGACAACTCGACACCTGCTTGATCCCTGCTTTTCCTTTTGTTGGCGATGGCATCGGGAGTTGTAATTTTGACAATTGTGAAATCATTCCGGCATCTGTGCATGGGGTTTGAACTTTGCTCCAGTTTTGGCGTATACCTGATGATATGAGACAAAGAATAGCCACTTGGAAGTTTGGCATTTGTGTGATGCATGATGTTGTGTGCTAACCCCTGACATGTGTTGTGTTGTTGTGTGACAGGTTGTGTGGAGCTGGAGTCTTGTGTTTAGGCGTTGTCTTACATGTTTGTTGATAATTGTGGCTTGGTGTGTTGGTGCTCCATGCGAATTTGATATTGGGATTTTGATTATCATGTATCTTGGCGCTCTGTATATATGACTTGGGGAAGAAAACAACAGCTGTGTAAGATCCTTGGTCATGATATCCACTACAGATGGCACATCAACATACGAACCTGTGCACATTTCCTGTCAACACCCTGACATTACTTGACACATGAAATTTGGTCAACACCTAGGCGCATAGAGTAATTCTGTGTTTTCTATCTTTAAAGTTTTGGGGATTAATCCCACATTCATGAAGAGAAAACATAAATGAGTATTGATATATGCCAATAGCCACAATGTATTCCGAAGAAGTGAGCCCAAGGCTATCCACTTGCACTTGGCCCCTTGCACCTGAACGTTGGATTGTATGTTTGTTGTTCGTTTGTGAAATGGTGCTTACTCTTGGTGTTGAATATTAGGAGGTTGGCCCTTGGCCAATATACTTTTTGCATAAATATCTGTCAAGCAATTTATATTTTGATAAACAAGACCAAAAACTCTACATAAAGGCCGAGAGGCCAATTTTGGCTCAAAAGACCAAATTTTGGCTAATAAAGCAAACTTTGTATTTACCCACAAGAATAAAAATTTTCCATTAAAACCAATTCATAATTTTTTGCTAAAAATGCACAAAAACTTTCTTTGAAGCTCGCATGCAGCTACTCATCTTATGCTTGGTTAGAGTTGAGCACTTTCTGTCGCCTTCACTATGCATCATGAGAAAAAGTGTAATGCTTGAAATAGATAGATATTATTCAGAATATTGATTCCCCTATTATATAGGGTTCTAACAGTAGGTATAAAGCTTTGGGAAAAAGTGCTCAACGGTGGAACATCATCGAACGTTGGATTGAAGTAGGCCTCTTTCTTGTCTTGCACATTAGTTTGTATAGCATATGTTGGAATTGAGTTGATTTCTGCGGTGATACCTATCTGTTGTGGTTTACCCTTGTCCATAGAGAGTTTTTCCCTTGTAACAGAAATGATGACTCCACTAAGGGCAAATCTTCCTTCTAAGGGTTGAAGTACATTTTCTTCTTACATTGCTCTTTTTCCTTTGTGTTTCTTTTCATATCACTACTTGACAGATTCTGTTCACTCTGGGTCTGAGTTTTCAGCCTTTTTCCCTTGATTGGCCTTGTTTTAAAGCATATACTCCCTTTTTTCCTTGACAGTCGCGTATAGAGGCTTTTTGTCTTACTGCAAGAAGCGTTCATATACTTTGTTCTCCTGAACAGTTGCATGTAACACTTTCCCTTGATTGTTTTCTTGGTTTAGTGACTTCTGGGTGGGTTTTGAAGACTACTGAGCCTTCTTAGATCTTTGTAGTGCTTGTTGAGATTATCTGGGATGACAAGAAACTTGTTTGGAGTTAACTTTTGGGCATAGTATTTCTCTTTGTTTTCCATTTTTTATTTGTCCTTGTTCTCTGGGTTGTTTGCTTGGCTGCTTGGTATTCTACTCGAGTTATTTATTTTATACATAATAGATTTTATATATCAGGTTGCTCATTAGTCCATGCATTTTCTTTTTAGTATACTGAAAATACAAAAAAATAGGCATTTTTCATTGGTTGGCATTTTTGTCTTTGAATCTTTATTATTAGCTTAGCGCATTTAGAGAAATATTGCATTTTACTTCTGAATTGAAGAGTTGAAATTGAAGACTACACTGTTTTTATTAGCATATTATTCATTGAAAAGTTAAAAATAGACTTTGCATTATATCCATATTTATTTTCTTGCAAATTCATAACATCATGAGTTTGAGTAATCACGACCAATTAAATTTACACTTTAAACTTAAATTGATTAGTCATGATTTTTTTTTAGGGTGCACAAACTAGCCTAGGATTCAATGCCTTGGAATAGGATTTTTGTGAGTAAAATTCTCCAAGGCAGTTAGATCAACATATGTGTCTGAGATAGGGAGTTGATAAGTCCATTGTATAATTGGTAATATCAGGAGGCTCTGCTCACACCAGAGTTAAGCACGAGGTCGTGCAAAGTTAGTTGAAGGTATAACCCCTAGATACTCACCTAGCGTCAGAGATATTTCTGTGGATTTATTCATATTTGGGGATCTTTCTAGTGCCCATACCTCTATCAGAGGTGGTACTTTCAAGGTTTCGGGTTTTTCTACCCTGTCCATACGGTAATCCAGACTTATGATTGTTCACCTATGCATCAATTATACAATGGTTGATTAGTTTCTTGACTTAGGTATCTCATAGGTTACTTGCAGGGGTTATTCTTCTTGTATCCTGAGTCAAATAGGGGTTGGACAACACACAACCTTTATGGAAGATTACCTCTCTGGGGGGATCTGACCGAATGGTGTTTAAGCCTACGAGGGCCCTTGTAACTGATTATGTTACCTCCAAACTTTAGCAAGGAGTCTCGGGTGCTTCTTGGACGAGACATACCTTCTTTAGTGAGGGAGGCCACTTAGCCACTTTAGCCCATTTTCATGCATATAGGCCGTTTGAATTTTGGTATGCTCTTTGATAACTAGTTAGCCTTAAGAGTCTATACTAAGTCTTAATTATCATGGACAACGGAGTTCCTTTTGATCCCTCATTTACTGCTACCACCCCCATGATGTCCACTCATTTCATGGGGATGGATCCTTCTTATTTTCATTATGGTATGCAAAATTATAATACTCAGTCAACGCCTTGGGTTTCTAATCATTTTTCTCATGGTATGTCTGATATGTCTTCGCACTTTCCATCCTCTGTCTCATCTCCTTATGAGAATACACGTTTTGCATCTAGGGGAGTGTTGCCTCCTTCTTATCCCTCTTCATTTGGTGGGAGTCATATCCTTCAAACACCTCTTACGATAAGAGGTTGGAATATTCCTTCCTACGAATCCACTATGTAAGAGGTAAGTGCCCAATTAAGAAATCATTCTACTTATCACACTCCATCCACTTATCCTTCTTCTGCTATGTCTGTTCCTATGAACACCTTTCCCATGGAGGACCTTCATCTGTCCTCTGGTGTGTCATCTAAGGGGAAGTTATTTTTATGGTATGGAGAACCCCCCTCATGAATTTCCTTCGTCTGGGAGAAACATATATCCTCACATGAGTAACTCTTGTCATGTCACTTTCTCTTCACAAGCATATTCTTCAGTGTTGATGCCCATACCACCCTTTATGAATCAGTATGGAGGAGGATACTATCATGTCAGATAGGGACAAGGTGTAAACCTAGATCCTTCCTGGCCTGCAATTTCCCAAAATCAATCTATCCATGCACCTTGGACTCAAATGCTGCAATTCATCACCATCGCGAGTCTAGTCACTGCTAGTCATACTAGAACTCCATCTCCCACCTCTGCTAGTCATGTTGGAGATTGGTCGAAAACCTCTGCAAGTCATGTTGAAGACCTGCAACCAACCACTGATAGTCATATTGGGGGCACATGTATGGTCATTGCTAGTCACACAACACATCCATCATCAACCTTTGCTAGTCATGTTGGGGATCCATCACCAACCTCTGCTATTCATGTTGGATATTTTCTACTAGCCTCTACAAGTCATGCTGGGAGCATGCCACCATCCACTGCAAGTCATGCAGGGGGCATTCATATGATTGAGAAGCCTAGATGTCTTAGACATAAGCCTAGATTCCTTTGCAGGACTTATGAAGGAATTCACCTTACTTGTTTGTGTCATGTTACTACTGGGATACGAGAAGCGTAGGGTTCACCTAAGGACCCTTCGTGTTTTGAGACATCTATTGCTTCACAACACTCTACTCCTTCCTTGGTTGATACAACAATCATGTTGATGCAATATTCAGCTGACACCCCTTTTCCTTTAGGGGTTGATGCGTCCTTTGACCTTGTTGTCTCACATACTGTTCAACCTGTGGTCATGTCGATGCAATCTTCTACTGACACCTCTTCTATGTTCGGGGATAGTGTGTCTCTTGACCTTGTTGTCTTGCATCTTGTTCAACCAATGGTTGTGTCGATGACATGTTCGACCAATGACACTCCTATTTTTTGGGGTGATGCACCTCTTGACCTTGTTGTCTCACATCCTATTCAACCAATGGTTGAAGAAGTAGTCGTGCCAATGCAATTTTTGGTCAACCCCACTCTTCTCTTGAAGAGTGACAAGTCTAAGGAAGCGGTCTCATCTGTTAACACTCTGTAAATTCCTAGAGGCTGTATGGATGTAGAAGAAATTTATCAGAGGCAAATTTATCCAACCACTTCAAAACTGGGATCTATCCTTGCCAGTTTCAGAGAGGGATCTTTCTGTAAGATTTAACTATGTTTCAGATTTCAGATATTAAGCTAGTTCTATAAATAACACTGTGTTGTTTTTTTTGTAAATTGGCTAAAATGGGGTTTATGCATGCATTGGGCTATGGGGTCTGTTTTATAAAGGTAGAGATCAAGAACGAATTTTAAAAGGTATTTTCACAGGGAAGGATAATGCAACTGTTGGATTCTTTAGAATAAAATGATGGATAGCCGAAAAGGTGAGATTATCAATCAGAGTAAAGAAGCAATTAATAATTTCTTTACTTCAACATCAAAAGATAAACATTTAGATATTCAAAATTAGGAAACAAGGTATACAAAGATAAATCCTGCAACTTTCTCTACTTTTAAATGATCAGATTTAGAAAAACAAAATGATTAGTAAGAGGGATAAACATTCAACAAAGAGGAGAAAACTTCACCAACAATTAACACATAGGAATCCTGTGAAACATCCCTTTATATTACTGGAAGATCTCTTTGATACAAATTACAGTGCTTACATCTTACTAGGGCATAAAGATCAACCCTCAATACTTCCAAGTTCGAAGTATTTATAATCAAAATTACAAGCAACCCTGTCTTTAATGATCAGGACGTGGTAGATTCTAAAACTAACTAACTAGATAACAAGATACAAAAAATGTAGGAACTGATGATGATCTGTCAGATCCTTCATGCTGATTTTGGGAAAGGTAATTAGTGAGTCATTCATGTGACTTTGAATGCTCTGCATGCTGACTCAGACTTTACATCTCATCCCTCATTTGATCAAATTGCACAGATCCTCCCATCTTTGTTGACTGGGAATGGTTATTTTGAGCAGTCTTCAGTAGATTTCATTCATTTTAGTATATTTGGAAAAAGTAGGCTTGGTGATGAAAACATATTTGATTTTGTGCTAGATATTGAGGTCCAACTACAGAGTCTCTAGAAATGTCTTGCTTGTTATGCTACCCTATATTCCTGAAAACTTGGAACTATCCTTGGCCACCATGGAAATGTCATGCTTGTAGTCAGGAAGGGTCATTAGTTTGTCATTCAAAATCAGTAGACCAGGAATACCTTTCTTTTGCAAGGCATCGATCTTGCTGAAGAATCTCTGAAATCTAATATCCATGTTCTAGAATTTCCCCTCTAGCTGCAACATTAATCCTCTTTTGGTCATAACTCTTTTAACTTAGAGGATAGTTTATGTCCTGTCTTCAACCTTCAAGTCTTCCAGCTCTTCCCTAGTCTCTAAATTAAGAAATCTGATGATTTCATTTGCTTCTGTGGGAATTTCCCCCATCTCTCCCTTTATCTTGTCAATGGCTTGCCTGATCCTCAACACTAGTTCCTGTTGTTCAAACATAATTTGAACCATGGGCCAAATTTCATTTATGGACTTGAATATGTCCATCCAAATGTTCTCCTTGGCTTCAGATAGTGTTTTTCCCGCTGTTGTTTTCTTTTGTAGCTTCTCTATTTCCTGCTTGAGTGTTTCTGATGTTTACCTCTCAATGTTGTAGTTTGTCTGGTAGGAAGACTTAAGCTCCTTCAGATTCTCAACCTCCTTTTTCAGTCTATTGATTTCCATTCTATGTAGGGTCATCTCCTCCATTGATTTTGCTATCTTTATAGATTTTTCCAGAGCTGTCAGTTGGGTGGCTGACGGAAGTTATGTTGTGGTGGTTGTTGATACAGTTGTTGTGTTAACTCCTATGAGGGGAACTGAACTCAGTGGGATGACTTCCATAGGTGTTTCTTGTTCCTTCTCATTTACTAACCGTTCCAGCTCTGCTTCCATCTCTTTTATTTGTTCATTTTCTTCCATGATCAACTTTAGCATCTCCTCCTTTTTACCTTTTGTCTCAGCCATCTCTTTGGCCTATGAATCTTCTGTAGGTGGCAATTTTACTTGCTTACTTATAGATGTTATGTCATCATTTTTCTTCTTGAGCATATCCTCAGTTGCTTTCACATTTGAGGGGTCATACCCAATTTTGAGCACCAATTCTTCTAAAGACCTAATACTGTTATCTTTTACAAAAGATGACATTTTCTCTAGCTTTAATTGAGTCTGCACATTTTTCAGAGAAATCTGTAATTTCGCAGCAGTAGTGGAAGCATTGGCCAATGTTGAGAAAAACATTTCTCCAGTCTTCCTGTGTAAATCCATCTGGTTAGCTCAATGTACATCTATGGTGTTAAACTCAAATGATTCCTTCTTTTAATCAGTTATTTCCTTTGGATGGTGCACTTGTGCCTGCAAGAATGCCATGTGCATTCTCCCTTTCTCTATATCAAAAGATGATAAAAATCTATAATGTGTTGTGGATGTTTGCTTCTAGAACTGAGCATAGGTGTTGTTGGTCAACATGTGATTTTTCTTCTTAATCAAATCATATTTTTCAAAAATGCTTAGTTTTACAGATCCCAGTGGAGGTTGGGTGATCACAGTGGTATCGATATTCTTCTTTGAGGAAGAAGTAGACATCATCTAATGACTTCTTGAGAAAGGTCATGAGTGCTCCCCTTCAGCTATAGTTGTAGAGTGGGCCTCTTCGTCTCCAAACCTATCAGTAGTGTGGGTAGCTTTAGGCCTTGTCTTCTACACCTGGAAATCCTCTACTGATACTTCAGTGATTGAAGGCGAGACATCCTTTCTGGGAATTTTCTCTTTGGGTATCTGCGGTGTAGTTGTTTGTGAGATAATGACTAAAGGAGATTGTTGTTCTACTTCTTCCAGAGTGTTCATCTCCCACTCCATTTGATTCATAAACTTCTCTATCTCTGGCTTGGGTGCATGAACATATGGGTGATTTTTATTCTTCAATATCATATCTACAATGATCCCACACCGATCATAGTTCCACAGGGAACTTGTGCCGAACTTCATTTCCTTTAATAATTTGTCTACCTCTTTCCTGACAGCTCGACTGTTGCAAATAAAGGATCATATCTGCCTCTTAATTCTCAACTATTGCTTCTTCTTCAAAGACATAAAGTGTATATCATCTGAATTGATCATTTTCCTGATGTATTCCAAGGCAAATATCATAACCTGAACATATATGGGAATTTTATAAGGAGCTAGCTCACATCTATAAATCATGATTTCCGTGTGATTTTGATACAGATACCAGTATCGAGTCTTGGCGAGATTCAAGAGGTGTAAAATTCTTTGGATATCCTCATTTATCCTCAGCTTTGGTCTACCACTAAGCATGCTTACCACTAGGAGATAAAAAAACTCAATAAATATCTTAAAATTAAACTCTGTGGATTTTCTTCTGAGTAGCAAAGTCCAAGAGGTGACAGCCTGTGGTTTACCATCCTTATTGGTTGTGGAGTCTGATTATCTTCTTGATTCATAGGTCTTTTACTTTCATCCATGTTTATACCCCATGAAGTATTTACACCATAGAAGTATGTACGCTCTTCCACGTGGGGGAGTGTAGAGAGGGGGTAGCCCCTCTGCAGGGTCCGGGGGGGCTATCCCCTTGGCTGGGGAGCCTGGGGGAAAGAGGGCCTCCAACGGGGGTTCAGGGGCGAAGCCCCTGAAGGAAAAATTGCCTTGTAAATGTATATTGTAATTTCAATGTAAATCTAGACCGTTCATTATAAGGTCACAGATCTAACGATAGAGATTATGTTAGGGTTTTTTCCCCTAGAAGGAAACCCTCTTTTATGAGGGAAATGTATTGTGGCTATGGTGGATGGCGAATATTGTATTCTGAGATAGGAGACTGTGAAAGAAAGAAGAGGAAGTTACAACAGGTTTGCTATAGGTTGTATCCCTTCATACGCTGGATAATAATAAAGGAAGGACCTGGAAATTTCTCTGGTGGACATAGCCCACACTGGGTGAACCATGTAAATCTATGTTTCTATTGTATTGTGTATCTTCTGTGTTTTGTTTCTGTATTTGTTTTATTTTATTGCGCAACGTTTTGATGGACGCATTGGCCAAATTGTATGAAAAACCCTCAACATCCAATAAGGTATTTCTAATGAAGAGATTATTTAATATGAATATGTTGGAAGGTGGGTCTATTGCAGATCATTTAAATGATTGTAATATGGTTAATAATCAACTAAGTTCTGTAAAAGTGGACTTTGATGATGAGGTCAGGGCTCTTCTAATCTTGTGCTCATTGCCAAAAAGATGGAACAGCTTGGTCATGGCTATATGTAACTTTGTCTCTAGTTCAAATACTTTAAAATTTGATGATGTTGTTGGTGTTATCCTTAGTGAGGAAATGCGACAAAAAAGCACAGGTGAGACATCAGGAAATGCGTTGAACATGGAGAACAGGGGAAGACAAAAGGATAGAGGAAAGGATTTCGGGAATCGTAGGAATTCTAGGAAGGGCATATCCAAATCTAGACTTGGAAAGATAGAGTGCTAGAATTGTGGGAAGAAAGGACATCTAAAGAAAGGCTGCAGAGCTCCAAAGAAACAAAGAGATGGACAATAGGAGAGAAATCAGGAAGCAAATGTAACATGTGATGTGTTACAAGATGCTTTGATTCTTTCTATAGATAATATTTCTGAGTCTTGGGTAGTATATTCAGGGGCTTCATTTCATGCCAC
>JASDQU010440060.1:0-17099 GCA_032191745.1 Picea mariana | reverse complement strand
ATTTTGATAGAAATACTCTTTTCTCATACAATTGATATCTTGAAAATATTTGAATTATTATCCCATGGGCGTATTTTTCATGTATGTTAATGGATTATGCTAATATATATGCTAACGTTATATATTGTCACCATATGCTTGTGTATCTTGGTTTTTGAGGACAAGTTATATATTGTCACAAAGCTTTGAGTTGTGTTCTCAACGGTGGTCTTCATCAAACGTTCGGACGAGGTAGGCTCTTGGCCTTGTCTTGTTAGCATTTCATTTATGTAGAATACTTTGGATTAGAGTTGATTTCTACATATCATTCCATCTGTTGTGGTTTACCCCATGCCATACAGAGATTTTCCTTGTAACAATAAATGGTATCATAATACACTTTATAAGATCTCAAATTTCATAATTGGAAGGATGGGTTCAACCCTTAGAGTTAGAGCATTATAGGTTTAAGGATTTCTCTATGAACTAAAATACTTAAATTTTGGAACCAAATTGAACTAGGAGAATACCCTCCTATTCTTAGTGGTAGTATAAATAGAGACTTGCTTCAAAAAACTATTATTAGTGACATATTTGTTTAGATATAGTGTAACACCCAATTCCATTGATCACATTTTACACTGACTTATTCTTTGAGAACACTTGCAAGAAAGTGAACTGGTTATGGTACATTGTGATTTATACTTGATTATGAGTTATATTATGATGTCATTGTGATTTATATGTTAATTTCTAGATGTATATATATTTACACGTATTATTGATGATTTCTCCTGAGTGTGCAGGATACATGATAGGTTGAGGATGTCGATGGTATCAACAGACTTCCTTGGACTCCAAATTGAGTCAGGGAGTGGACTTGTATTTTGGTTTGAGTATTTGATTATACACATGAGTTATATGATGATTTCAGTATGGATTTTATGTATATGGATTATTGACATTGTTCTTGTCAGTGGATGCAAGCATGGTGACGCTTACTAATCCAACTCACTTATGAAGTAAAGGGTTCATACATATAAACCATACAGATCAAGGAGAAGTGTGATAGAATCCATGTCACATCCTACTAGCACTCCCACCATGAACTGAATGCATGGTTAATGATTACCTCATTTCAAGAGGTCCACGATGGCGTGAGGGAAAACTAAGACAATCGGTCACGAAGAATTCTAAGGGGCGCGCAATAAGGTAGAATCCTTATTCCTTAGACAACCCTTAGTCTCTCATAAGGTCGACCAAGTGGAGTGTTGACTCCAAGTGTCGGACAAACTTCCAAACTATTCAAAGGAGATGGCAGCCTTGGAGCATGGAGGTGCATCTTGAAGGGCATGTCACGTAATCAAATTATGAGTCAATAAAAATCTAGATGGCCTAGAAAATATAATAAAAATGTTAGACCTTGTTAGAACAAATTATTTATTTAATTATTAAATTACAAACTAAGAAATCTAATAAGAGTCCAATTCTAATATGTTTTACCAAATTAAAACATAAACAGGGAATGAAGGGAATTAGACTAGCAATATAAGTGAAAGAAGAAATAAGAATAAAATTGGGTAAATGCACATATGTGCATTAAAATAATAAAAGGGATTTTTAAATAAGAAGAAATTAAAATATGAAAGAATAGGTGGTTCACATAGAGTAGCATCTTGAGTCAATCAACTATTAATCATATATAAGAGAAGGCTCCTAATCCAACTTCAACTAAAATATAGTTAGGGGACACAAAATAAATGAAGGATTGGGAAACTAAGAGACAGCTAAGAGGAAAAATAGGAACAAATTGGGGGTGTGAGGGAAAATGTCTATTTAAATAAAATAAAAAGAGAATTTACATGTGCAACTTTGGGAGAGTGTGACAAGTGGTGTGGGTGAATAATAATTAATTAAATTACTAAAAATTGTTTATTGTGCATGAGAGGACATGTGTCATTGACAATGTTCCTATAAAATAAATGGAGAAGAAGGGAAAGGGAGCTCACTGTGAAGTATTGTTCTGCTACCAAAATTTATCTGGACTAGTTTACTTGTTGAGAGTTGGGTTGAAAAACTTATGAAAAAAATGGAAGCTCTTCCTTGCGAGGACAATTTTGTGCTATTTGTGTTCTTGGTTATCTATGTGTGGCTCCTTTGAGGCTCAGGGGGATAAGGGGGAAGAAGAGTACCCCTATCATTGGCTGGTAGGTATCGATGAAGTCACTGGATTGCAAGCAAATGATCGATTGTTGTGCTAGACCCGGATCAAGATTTGTCTTCAAAAACATTGGAGCACTGGTCATGGTACTCAATTTTTTAATTGTGTTAACATAACTTATTATTTATTCTTGACTATTGTTATTCAAAATTTACATTTGGATGGAGGTTTAGAAATAATCATTGTCGTGTTAAACCTGGCAATTTCTTATTGTTAGATCAAAGAATAGAGTAGATCCTCATTCTTTAATTTGTAAATCGATTAAATTATCATTGATGGTGAATGTATGTATTAGTTGTAATGATTGATTTATCTCTACATATATGCGCAGTAGTTTTTCGAATATTAATATTCGATGTTTTCATTTTGTAGTATTAAAAATATAGGTTTATTGGACTCTGAATTAGATCTCAGAATTTTTGTTCTACCAAGATTTAAATTCCCATAGAATCGGGTTAAGTTGATTCGCCACAAACAGTGAAAAAAAAATATTTAATTAGGTATGCATTGTAAAGCTTGTTTTCAAAATTCAATTGGGTCTACCCAAGACATCATATTAACGTTTGACATTTAAAATTAAGATTTTGTAGATAATCTCGAATCAATTTTTGTATCAGGACTTATCACACCAGAGTCCATAAATTTCTTTTATAAAATTACCAGTAATACAATTATACATAGCATTCATGACTTGCCTGTAACTTAATTGAGGACAATAAAATTTTCCAATTAGTCAGTTCGAATATGAAATCTGATACTGGATCTGATTCCTCACTACACGATCGGTAAAACGTTTTAGGACACAGTGAATTATTTTATTATCATCGGATGGTAATCATTACATTTTCCCTCTTAGGTTAGTCGTATATAATAAATTTAGCTCCCATCAAATTTAAAAAGTCCAGGTCATGCAAATTTTATTATGACTGGTAAAATTCTTGAATCTTTATTTAATGTGATTATTAAACTAGATACATTTTCCTCAAAAATACACTCAGGTTCTTTTACTAAGGTTATATATACAATAGTTGGTGTTATATCTAAGAAAGTTGGGTAACTTTTGTTCTTCTGAAATCACTCTTGTTCATCCTGTAGTGTCCAATAGCGGATGTGATACAATGTGTAGAGTCTTAGAGAATCGCTAACTAAAACTACCTGACACCGAGAAGTAGGCTACATTAAATCCTAGAAATCCATGGAAGGTAAAAGCTATGATATAAAGTTGTACAGGTGTAACTTTGCATACCTTTGTTGTAACTTCATATTAGAATTTTGTGGATTATACAATTTAACAGTGATCCATCAGCATTCACCCAGTGTAAAGAAGACAACTGAAGTTTCTGACAAATCGTGAAATTGTGTTGTTGGCAGCAAGCCAAAGTGGAAAGAAGGATGATCGTGGGGAAAGAAAGCATGCATAAGGCAAGCAATAGCTGGAAGGAAACACAACACGCATGCATGCAAGAAAGCGTGCACAAGGAAAGCGACAACTTGAAGGAAGAACAACACGCACGCATGCAGAGGAAGACCTAACGTCAGTAGGGTTAGGCTTTTGGTAATGTATTGTAATGGATGAAGAGCCAAATATGTATAAATACCGATACTAAGGTATTAGATAAGGTTCATGGATTTTTTAGTTGTTCCGATTTTGTATTGTTCAAGTTTCCTACTATTCAACATATAATCAGTTCGGTTCTAATTATTGTAAGTTACGCATGAGTGGATACGATATGTGATGTTTTGATGTAAGACCTATTTTGTAAGTTGTTGAGCTAGAAGAGACGAGAGAAGGTAGATATTGAGGATTAGATCGCACGCTGAGGAGCCTGGTGCGATCTAGTTCGCCTCATATAGATCCTAACCACCAGAGTGGAGTTGTAAGCATCTGGCGCTGTAGATGGGAACAAAATATAATAAAAGAGCTGAGAGCCAAATCTTTATGGACATAGCCCCAGGAGGGGGTGAACCACGGTAATATCTTTGTTGTGTGATGAATGCATGCTTCTCTTTGTTATATTTGCAGTAGTTATTACTATGCTTACACGAATGAGTTTTTATATTCCTGCATTAATAGTGAATAATGGGTTACTATGTTAATAAGTTCCTGTAACACTCCTTTTACACATTTATCAGTGGCTATATTTCATGCGTATTCGCAAATAAAAGTAAACTGCATTTACAGTTATAATAATGGTTCAATGGTTGACCTCTCATATCTCACACTCAATCCTAGGCTGTAAACACATGAGTATTACAGCCACCCATTAAAGCTATCTCGGGTGAGACTGCGCAGTGCATTCTGTGTGTCGCGTTCCCTTCTGGTTCACCAGGAGGGCCGATATTTTTAGAGACTTTGTTGGAACCCCGAACAAACATGAACCCTGGGTCAATAAACTCAGACAATATAGGAGAGAAGTAACCAACCAATGGTTTCATTCCTCAAGTCAACGCATATCCCGATCCCTCCTTGTTTCTTGTCTTAAAATACCATCGGGCTTATCCATTCTGATACTTCGATAAGTTCTATGATGTCGGCTTCGAGCATCCTGTCGATCTCATCCTTGAATTTATGTTTGTATATTGGGTTCAGTTTGTAAGGTCGTTGTCTAATAGGTCTCACTTTAGGTCTGAGTGGTATCTTCATTTCTCCTAAATCTTCAGCTATACCCTTCAGCTCTGTAAATGTTGTGGGAAACAAGTCGATGTATTCTCGTAGCAACTCTGTTATGATTTCCACTATTTGTTCATCCCAGTAGTCTCCAATGTTGGCCATTTTGGGTTTCTCGGCCGTCCCAATATTGAATTTCTTTACTTTTATCGGTGCGGAAATAACTTCTGATTCTATAGGTGGACCTTCCACTTCTCTTTCTCCTTCTGCTTCTGCAATCTAAATATCGCACAGATCATCTTCATCCATTGCTTCCTCTTGCACATGGTAACATGACAGAAGTTCTTTAACTATTTGTTTGTTCCATTTTTGTTCTTCTGTGATCATTTCAACTTCTGGCTCTTTGATGAATATCACTGCTCTTATCTTCTTCAGTGCGACATCTATGTTGGGGTTCTCATGCTCGAATGAGAAAGTGACTGTAAGATTTTGTTGCAATGTCATCCAGGTCATAGTTCCTTTGCTTAATTCATAGTCTGTATGCAATTTTGTTGGTATGCCCCCTAGAGTATGTATAAAATAATGAGGCCATTCCTCTGGAGGTGTCATTTTCCATAGTGTTCTACACTCCTCCAAGTGTTTTGTTGCTGCTCTTTGTCCATCATACTTCTGTTGTTTGTTATTTTTATGTTTTGTGACAAACCTTATGCGCAATAACCGCTTGCATTGATATTAGTCTGTGATTATCTCTTTATGTGTGCCCCACCATCATGCAGGTGTGGCCTTGAGTGCTAGATTTGTTACCAACATGAGGATTATGGTGTGAAGTCTATAAGAAATCGGGTCACGACCCCTATCACTGCTCGATGATGCAGAAGTACCTGATAGTCCCAAAGAGTTCATATTGCACCTTTTGCAAGTCAGTGGGCCATGACGATAAATATTGTAGAACTATGGAGTTGATGCGAGAAAGGAAATCATATGCATATAGAGTGCAGGCAGAAATGATGACTAGGCAAGCCATGCCACAGTTCAATCCAATTCCATCTCCATACAACACTATGCAACAGTAGTATAATACTGCGCAACAACCATATAATAACATGCAATCGTAGTACAACACGGCCCAGCCTCAGTACAATACTGCGCAATATAATCAGGCACCTTTGTATAATGCACCAAGAAAAGATCGAGCATGCTACAGAGGTGGAGGACGAGCAAGAGGAGGTTTCAGATGAGGTAGAGGACCAATGGTGTGTCACAATTGTCAACAACTAGGAAATTATGCAAGGGAATGTCCACTTCCACCAACAACTTGTATGTATTTTCACGCATCGGACCACGATACAGAAGAATGTCTGACACTACTAGTAAAGATTCAGGAAAAAAGGAATCAGAACAACCAGAATGTTCAGTGGATTTTTTTCGAAGCAAGGGATGAAGGACGGAACATTAATATAGTTACTCACGGACGAACGAAAATAGGGGATGACACTGTTAGACAAGCACCAACACAAAATCAATGGGTGAAAAAGAACGACGAACCAAGGAAGCAATTCGATGTGTAGAAGGAAAAAGAGATATTTAAGCAAGCCTGACAAGAAATTCAAAAGGAAGATATTGTGATGACTTAACCATGCATCGTTTATTCATTTGATAATGATCCCTCTTGTCCCCCTGTCGGTGCCATACTTCTTCTTCATCTCTTCGGCTAGTGCTTTCTCCTTGGTTTTTTCATCTAGAACCAATGCAGGATCCATGCCCCAGGATGGCAATCCTGTTATGCTCGCGATCATCTCTACGTCTGTCAAGAGGCACTTGTCCAACCATATTTACCCACCATGCGTGACTGCTAAAAGTTGTTTGACGCATGCAGTGACATGTTGACCTCTCCCAAAATGTGGTAAGTCCAACAACCCTAAAATTTGTGTTTCCTGTAGCCCAATTTCCCACTGGAGTGGCTACTCGATCAGTTCTCCAACCCGATTTGTACCCGTAGTCTGTATAAAGACCCTCTTCACAAGTTCCAAAAACTTGGTTTCGTCTGCTACATCGTGGTCATAGTATTTGAGCTTCCCTATAAGGTCGAGCAGATCAGTACAACAGCTGACTTGTTCGATAAAGCAACGCATCTTTGGACTAGATTGGAGGAGGATCAGCAGGTCCAATAGTGGGACAAGGAGAAAGAAAGTATCAACCCAGCGATCAAAGAGCTCAAGTAGAAGCAAAAGACATTACCAATCGCAGAATGCATCAAAGGGACATAGGACATGAAGATATTGTAGGCAGATCTAATTACTGAGAAAACACATAAACAGGAGCGACAGGCTCAAATGGAACAGCTGCAAGGGCGGGTAGTAGAAGTCCTGGCACAAGCAGAGGAATCCAAGGCATATATAAAATAGACCCAGGCAGAGTGCGTGGAACTGATCAGTGAAGAAATTTCATTCCAAATAGTGGACACACTCAAGGAAAAGTTACAGGTGATCACCAAGGAGATCGAGGAGGAACACAAAGATTAGGTGGCTCAGGACAAGCCACATGTCAGTGTTGGGGGCCTATTGGCAGCAGGCCGAAGTGGAAAGAAGGATGATCATAGGGAAAGAAAGCATGCAGAAGGGAAGCAACAGTCGGAAGGAAACACAACACGTGCACATACAAGAAAGCGTGCACAAGGAAAGCGACAGCTAGAAGGAAGAACAACATGCACGCATGCAGAGGAAGACCTAACATCAGTAGGGTCAGGTTTTTGGTAATGTATTGTAATGGATGAAGAGCCAAAGATGTATAAATATTGATACTAAGGTATTAGAGAAGGTTCACGTATTTTGTAGTTGTTCTGATTTTGTATTGTTCGGGTTTTGTATTGTTTGACATATAATTAGTTCGGTTCTGATTATTGTAAGTTATGCATGAGTGGATGTGATATGTGATGTTTTGTTGTAAGACCTATTTTGTAAGTTGTTGAGCTAGAAGAGACGAGAGAAGGTAGATCTTGAGGATTAGATCGCAGGCTGATGATCTTGGTGCAATCTAGTTCACCTCATATAGATCCTACCCACCAGAGTGGAGTTATAAGCACCCGACGCTATAGATGCAAACATAATATAATAAAAGAGATGAGAACCAGTTCTTTGTGGACGTGGCCCCAGGAGGGGGTGAACCACAGTAATATCTATGTTGTGTGATGAATGCATGCTTCTCTTTGTCATCCTTTTAGTATTTATTACTATGCTTACACGAATGAGTTGTTCTATTCCTGCATTAATCGTGAATAATGGGTTATTGTGTTAATAAGTTCCAGTAACACTCCTTTTACATAGTTATCAGTGTCTATATTTCCTGCTTATTCGCAAATAACAGTATACCACATTTACAATTATAATAATGGTTCAATGGTTGAGCTCTCATATCTCACACTTAATCCTAGGCTGTAAACACATGAGTATTACAGCCACCCATTAAAGCTATCTCGGGTGAGACTGCACATCGCATTCTGTGTGTTGCGTTGCCTTCTGGTTTACCGGGAGGGCTGATAGTCTTAGAGGCTTTGTTGGAACCCCAAACAGACATGAATCCTGGGTCAATAAACTCAGACAGTATAGAAAAGAAGTAACCAACATGTGTCCATTAAAGTAAGAAGCTAACTCTGATTCAAGGTACAATTTCATCGTGAGACTCTAGAGTCAGCAACTAGTTATCAATGAAAGTCTCTAAAATTTTTAAAATATTATCATTATTTTTCGAGGTTGAACCATTTCAAAAGTTATGATTAACTTTGTTCAGACTTTAACGCCAGTAGCACATCTGATCTTAACTTGATACTAACGGGATCGATAGAATTCCAGATCTGATTTTGTGATTAGCTTTGTGAAAGCCTTAAAGATTATTAATAATTAAACAACGAGACTGGTTTATAAGATATAAATTACAACAAGATATATTAGCCAGATAATCATTACTATGAGAAAATAATTATGTTTACTCATTAAAATCGGTTTATGTAACTCTTATGTGTTGTACTTCTTTTCAGGATTCACGCGTGATCCAGACGAGTAGTAATCACCCTTGTCAACCAATTATAGAGAAGGATGGATTCCATTCGAGATAGCTTGTTCATTTTCCTCATTTACCTTCCAAACAATTATTATCATATATTAGATGAATTACCACTACATTATCAAATGTGTACTCCTTAGATGAATTACCACTTCATTATCAAATGTGTACTCCTTAATAGAAGTAATTATTGGAGTTACTTCTACAAAACTAAATTATTATCTGACAAAATTGAGAAGGAGAATTACAAATTAATCTAACTAAAAAGGATATAGGATATTAAAAATTAAATAATATATGATGAGTAAATTTTGTTATTAAGAAAGGTAATTTGAATCAATAATGATACCAAAGTGGAAATGTGATTATTGATTAATAAATTTTATTGAAATTTATGATAATGATAATAACCCAACCATATATATATTATGATAATGATAACAAAATGATAACAACCCAACCATGTATATATTTTATGTGTCGTTATGTCTTCATTGGTACATTGATATGAGCCTTATATGTTAATTATTGACTGAATTTGGGCTAAATCATTATAAAACAATGGAATTTTTCATTAAATTTGAGATCTATGCAAAATGATGAACTATATGTGTGCTTATGTTATATGAAGGGAAAATTGGTTGAATTTGGTTAGGGTTGGCTTATGTATATAGATACATTCATATTTTTTAGAATGACTTCTAGTCCTGAGATCTTAAATGGTCAAAATCAATCATATAAATCCTAGATTTGAGCGTTGATTATGTGTCTTGAAGATCTTAATCTTACAGGGTAGATTGGACGGGTGTACGATAATGCTCCTTATTTTTGTTTATATGATCTGTTAGTTGTGGAATTATTATTGACAATGAAACTACTATTGATAAATTGTAATCTTGATTGTTTTGCAAATTGACGTTGAGTAAGAATAATTGGAATGATTTAACTTAGACCTTTTACCTATTGTTATGATCGTATGTTTAAATATCTTTCTCATGTATTTTTTGTAATGGATTGTTTAGTAATCTTGTTAGTTTTCATTTCAAAAAACAAATTACTTCTTGTAGTTCGCTTACATTTATGTTGTGCGTGGAGGAAGTCCTTACATATAGACATCGATAAGTAGAAAGTTTATTAAGCCAGAATATATATATTTTAAGTGAATTAGTAAATTTTAAAAATCCAAATGCCTTTGTACCGTAAGCTAGAATGTATTCATTGCTTAGAGGTAAGAAATCATGAGAGGGTGCATTTAATGAAAAATAGGTTAATGGAAAAACTAGAACATGAAGTTCAAGGAAAGGAAAAACTAGATAGAAATATATTTGTTATTTTTTCTAGATCTTGCATTTTCTTTTTCCTAAATATCTATGTTTTTGTAGGAAGAGAAATGGAAAATGTTAGTATAAGCATTTTGAAATTAACAGAATTACTACTAAATCCTAAATGGTCTAGAAGACAGGGTAGACTTCAGCTGTCCTGGACGTGAAGAAGATAAATTTCGTAATAATAGAGTTGCTTCTTTTCTTTCCTCCACGGTCAATATCTGGCAATATAACAAGTTCTCCCGATCCTTGGTCACATCAGTCGAATCCTGTTATCTTAAGAAAGTCAAGTGCACTTTTAGACAGTTCTTTGCGCATAAGAAGAGTCATTAAGGGAATGGTACGGGCAGAAGAATGAAAGTGGAACTCGGGCTAGTGCAGTTTGATTCAAAGAAAAAGAAAGCGCAGCGAATAGCAGCCCAGACCTCGGGTGCAAAATAAGGTCTTATTGTTCCGGGTGGGGAGAAAGGATAGAGGAAAAACGGGGGGCATAAATGGAGGGGGGGGGCATAAATGGAGAATTTATATTATAAATTCTCCATTTATGCCCCCCGGGAGGGGGGGGCATAAATGGAGAATTTACATAAATTCTCCATTTATGCCCCCTCGAATACAGGGAGGGAAGGGACCAGTCAAGCGTCCAAGTTAGGATCCATAAAAGGATGGAGTAAAAGCTAGCGCCAAAGCCAGATTCCAAAGAGAAAGAAGTAAATAAACATTTTTTTTGGCAGTTCATTCAATACCAAAATGATTATATTAAAAAATTTCATTCTTAAACCTACAAGAGCACAAAATATTTGAGAAGAAAACACAAGATATAAACAAAATAAAAAAATACATTTCTAGCTAAATTTTCCTTAAACTTCATGTTGTTAGTACTAAAAACAATTTATCCCAAAAGAAAAAATCCCAAAATTTCACATTAGTTATAGTAAATACTAAATTTTCTAAATTCCTTAAAAACCAATACCTTTCTCAAATCCTTATAAGAAAAAAATAATGAAGAAACTAAACAAGGTTTATAGAAACAAATAAGCAAATTTCTCATAGTCTATTGAACCTCATATTTGCTTATGTTAAAATTTACTATCTCCTTTAAAAACACATACATATTAAAAATAAAATAATAGCAAGGTATAGACAATATAATCAAACAAATTTATGATTTGTCTTTCCTTGAAATTCATATTCATTGCAATATAAATTTCCTTCCATTAAAGAAAGAAACAACATTCAAACTTTGTGTATCCAGGTTTCCACAGTTAGTCATAATGCTAGAGAAACTTTTGGATAAGAATTGTGTGTGGAGTTTTGAAACATCGAATGTTTTGAGTGGACACTCAACCCATCATCAGGGACATAAAAAGATAATACTTGTTGTAAAAAACTGTTGAGCTTTATAAATATAGCAAAATGATAGTGATGGTCGTTAACAAATTGAAAGTAGTTGTTGTCTTTAGGTAAGATATCGGAGTCACGACATCACTTCCAAAAGGTAAGGTAAACAACTATTTTATCCATTTTTATTCTAATATTTTCAAATATATGGGCTCCCTTGAAGCAATCCTCTCCATAGAGGCTAAAAATTTATGTATGCAGGTTTCCACAATTAGTCATAATGCTAGAGAAACTTCTAGATCATAATTGTGTGTGGAGTTTTGAAATGACCAACGTTTCGAGTGGACACTCCACCCATCATCAGGGACATAAAAAGATAATAATTTGTAAAAGAGTGATGATATTTATAAATATAGCAAAATGATAGGGATGGAAGTCAAAAAATTGAAAGTAGTCATTGGATTTAGGTAAGATATCGGAGTCATTACATCTCTTCAAAAATTTAAGGTTAGCAACTCTTTTAGACATTTTTATTATGAGCTTTTCGAATATCTGGGATTCCTTGAGACAATCCTCTCAATATATGTAATGAACCAAATGCTTAAATTATCAGAATAAACCAGAAGTACACACCATGTACAGAATGTGAGCATGGAGCACAATTACAAGATATATAAGTTACACAATAAGTCCTTAAAGAATAGGGGAACACCCTCCAAATAACCAAATACCGTTCATACTTCACAATTCACACCTTCTAATAATGAATACATGATCTCTTATATATAGCTATTCACACTTGCACATGATCCCCCTTTACTACCAGGCCAACACTATTACATATACATTTAGGCCCATATATGCCCCCCCTTGGGATCATATCATATATGTTTAGCCATATATATTCCCCCCTTGGGTTATAACATAGTACCCTCCTTCAAAAATCTATGTCCTCAAAGCTTTGCAATTAAAGGCTTCACATGTGAAGAAACCAAGTAATATATTTTTCTTATGTTCCTTCTTTCTTCATTCCATTGTTGATGAACTATCCATCCAAAATCAATTCTTTTCGGTCTTAATCATTAGTGTCTATTTATTTCATAATTTTATTTCCTTTGGTTCCATGTATTTTTATTGTAGCTTCTCCAATTTGTAGTGGTTGTTGGTCTATGATAATAGCTTGTTGAAGAGTGGTTTTGTGATTCCTTGTTCCATGAATATTGACGAGTATTCCATCCTATTCCTTCATAATGTTGATATCGACCTTCATGTATTCCTTGAAATGTTTCCTAGAAATGAGGGTGTCAATATGGTTCCACTTTTGAAAGTTTGTCTTCACTCAGCATGTGAATTTCATCTAAATTCCTTTCGGAGAAAATGGAATCGTCTATCTTCCTTTGTTTCTCTTTGATTGTTCTAGCCTTGGCGATAATACCATCACATTTGGCATGTACATCCTCTAGATGGAGTTCAAGTTCCTCAAGTATCTTTTGGTGACCTTCTTGAATATTGTCTTCTTTCTCCTTTTGAAGTTGCAATGTCACCCCATTTATCAAAATATGACATCTTTCTTCAATTCTGGATTGCATTTCTGATTTTACCTCATTAGTATTTATGGAATCCTCAACCTTGTTGAAAATTTTATCTTCAAGTCTTTTGGTAGATTCTTCATCCAATATCCTTCTGTCTTCTTGATTTTGACAATTCTTATTTTCTTATTTCAATCTCTTAACCTTATCTCATAGTTTTTTATTATGGATTCATAATCTACATATCTCACCATCTTTATTTTTCAAATCTTCCCTTGAATATTTTCCCCACTCTCATTTTCTAGTATTTTCTTGCTTTAAGTTATTGACTGCCTTAATGAGTGATTCATTAAGGGATCATATCTTATATAGATCCTCACCCTTCTTCTTAATCTTTTTTTTTTCTTCTTTTAATTCATATTGAGTTCTATACCTTTCCTCTATATTTGTATCCTTAATCCATTTATTTGAGAAGAGTTCTTCAAAAATTTCCCATGTGCAGTGACATCTAGTATCTTGATCAATACTCATCCACCACTTCCAAGCTTCGCCAAAAAAATAATTTATTGCCCTTGAATGATTCATATCATATTATTTTACCAACCAAAACCATTCCATAGGATTGATTTCATCTTTATCTCCATCTCCTATAAATTTAGGTATTTCCATTTATTCTTAATTGAGGTCTAACCCTAACCCTTAACTTACAACCTCAATATATTAAGTATAATGATCTCAAATAGTTATAATCCATGTTCCTATATAATATTATAGGTTTCATCTTTCCAATTTTTTTTTTATCAAATCAATAGGACATTCCCATCAAAATTTATGATAGTTTTAAGTGAACATACCTTTGAAACCCTGATTTGGAGTTTGTTCTCCTAGCTGACCTTCCTTTTGATTTATCTTTGCAATTTTGACCCTTTTGAGTTTGAAATTATGACATGTAATCCTCTGATATGTTCTCTCTTTAATTCCACGGGTCTGAGAAAAATTGGATGTGCCAAGTGGAAGTTGTGGTAACCTCCCCACACCTTGTTGAGTTTTGTCCTTTTGACGAGAGTGAACTTCTACAGCATGACACACGCACAATATTTGATATCTGATACTTAAAATTATACCAGAAATACTATGGACTACACTTGTTCCAGTGAAATTGGTATAAGTGAATTTGGAGCCTCTTTGAATAAGATATGACTATTTTATCTGGAACACATGTTTGAGACTAGCCAATAGGACTAGTCAGATACCCTAACTTCCACAAAGTGTAAGTCTGAAAGCGAAACGACCTAAAAGATGAAATTTGTAACAAATGTACTATGATAAGTATTTTCAATATCCTCCAGGTTTCTCCTTCTGAAGTTTCTCCAAGAAAACGTTATAAAGAAAATTCCAAAATGAATGTATTAAGGAAGAAAAACCCTAGGATTAGTACTATGATACCAAATGTAATGAACCAAATGCTTAAATTATCAGAAAAAACCAAAAGTACGCACCATTTACAAAATGTGAACGTGCAGCACAACTCCAAGATAGATAAGTTACACAATAAATCCTTTAATAATAGGGTCACCCCCTCCAAATAACCAAATACCATTCATACTTCACAATCCACACCTTCCAATAATGAATACATGATCTCGTATATATAGCTATTCACTCTTTCACATGAGGCCCCTTTACTACTAATCCGACCCTATTACATATATATTTACACATTACATGTACATTTAGGCCCAAATATTCCCCCCCTTGGGGTCATATCATATACATTTAGCCATATATAGCCCCCCCTTGGGTCATAACAATAGAGGCTAAGAATTTGAGTAAGAAGGTTTCCACAGTTAGTCATAATGCTAGAGAAACTTTTGGATCAAAATTGTGTGTGGAGTTTTGAAACGTCCAACTTTTCGAGTGGACACTCCACCCATCATCGGGGACATAAAAAGATAATAATTTGTAAAAGAGTGTTGAGATTTATAAATATAGCAGAATGATAGTGATGGTTGTTAACAAATTGAAAGTAGTCGTTGGCTCTAGGTAAGATATCAAAGTTACGACATCGCTTCAAAAAGGTAAGTTCAAAAACTTCTTTAGCCATTTTTATTCTGAGATTTTTGAAAATTCGAGCTTCCTTAAGGCATCCCTCTCCATAGAGGCTAAGAATTTGTGTATGCAGTATTCCACAGTTAGTTATAATGCTAGAGAAACTTCTCGATCATAAATGTGTGTGGAGTTTTGAAACATCCAGTGTTTCGAGTGGACACTCCACCCATCATTAGGGAAATAAAAAGATAATAAGTTGTAAAAGAGTGTTGAGATTTATAAATATAGAAAAATGATAGTGATGGTTGTTAACAAATTGAAATTATTCGTTGGATTTAGGTAAGATATCAGAGTCACAACATTGCTTCAAAAAGGTATGGCCAACAACTCCTTTAGCCATTTTTATTCTTAGATTTTCAAATATTCGAGATTCCTTGAGGTAGTCCTCTCCATACAGGCTAAGAATTTGTGTATGTAGGTTTCCAAATTTAGTCATAATGGCTCATCACTCTTTTACAACTTAAGAACTTCTTCTTAGCTATCCTCCTAGTCAACGTTCGACATGAAGATGGGGTTTGTAGGATTTTTCCTTACACCTTTGCAGGTAGAGATTCCACATGGTAATTTAATCTCCTACCAAGCTCCATAATCAGTTGGGAAGATTTTGAAAACGTCTTCATTGGAAAATTCGGCACTCATTGGAAAATTCATTGGAATATTTTTATAAATCACGATACTCTTTTAAAACTCATTATCTTTTTATGTCCTTGATGATGGGTAGAGTGTCCACTCGAAACATTGGACGTTTCAAAAATCCATGCATACTTCTGATCTAGAATTTTCTCTATCATTATGAATAACTGTGGAAACCTACATACAAAAATTATTAGCCTCTGTGGAGAGGATTGCCTCAATGAAGCTTGGATATTTGAAAATATCAGAGTAAAAATGGATAAAAGAGTTGTTTACTTAACCTTTTTGAAGTGATGTCATGACTCTAATATCTTACCTAAATCCAATGGATACTTTCAGATTGTTAATGACCATCACTATCATTCTTATATATTTATAAATCTCATCACTCTTTTACAACTTATTATCATTTTATGTCCCTGATGATGTGTGGAGTGTCCACTCGAAACATTTGACGTTTCAAAACTCCAAACACAGTTCTGATCCAAAATTTTCTCTAGCATTACGAATAACTGTGGAAACCTAGTGTTGGCAGCCAACCCAATTTTTTTTTCGATTACTCTCAAAAGCTGCCTACACCCCTTGCGGTATCATGATAAATCATTGTCGCATTGTGCTAATGGACATGTGTCTCGTTTTTGCAACCATTACAATTCAATTTCGACTCAATTTTCACAATTGCAAATGTGAAAACACCTATCTCGTTGATTATACTGTCGTCGTCTTTTTGATTTGTTGGTTGATACTTGATCACTGGTTTATCATATGATTGATTAAGGTTTTATCAGACTTANTTATCCTTGTTATGGTTTTCATTTGATTATCATATGAAAAAATTGCATTGTGTGGCTCTAAGGTTTTGGAATATAAACACATGTGGTATACACCAAATATAATGGCAAGTTCGTAAAAGGTATGATAACAATGGTTTTGAAGGCGCATAAGTTAATCTTATTCGATTTTGGGAAATCGATTCTTGGCATACTATGCTTGCAAAGCAGGTTATACGACGATGATAAAACCCCGAGCTATCAGTTAGCAATAAACCTTGTGATTAAGCGGATGATCAAACGGTGGAATTGGCACGTTAAATTCGTAATTAATGCAGGTACTGTGTTGGTGTTGAACTTAACACTTGGCGCTCTGATATCATATGATGTGCTGGTTCTGACTTGGATGTTGGCACGTAGAAGTGGTGAATCACCCACTCGCTGGTCGATGCAATTGGTTTTATGATTATGGTTTTGAACAGCTCAGAACAGGCTCATTAATATGGTACGTGGTGATGTTAAACCCAC
>JASDQU010440058.1:41714-60864 GCA_032191745.1 Picea mariana | reverse complement strand
TTCAAACGAAACCCAAAACAACATTCAAAATCCCCTCTCAAAACCTTCAACCTAATAATAATTTGCTTGCATGAAAAAAAGGTATAGCTCAAGTTGCAAGTCATGAAGGAGCCACATATCCTTATAAATACCCACACATCTCCTTCATGCACTAATCTCCCCAAGGATTGGTAAAAAAATGATTTATTAATAATAAAAGTACATAATTAATATTACAAGGACTTTGGGTTAAGTCACTAAGGTCCTTTCCCCTTAGCCTACTTAAGCCCCATTGTATTTCCCCCTTTGTGGAGTCACAACCATCCATTTTGTTGTCCTCCTCTTCTACATCTAATGATGTAYTTATTTTTATTTTCATTCAATGCATAAAATTACATATTACATCGTTTGAATTTTATCCATTCATCATATACWTACATAATACTAATCTAGGAATCAAAACTGGGGTATTACATTKCCCTCCACTTAAACTTTTCATTTTCCTTGGTRMAAATAATCATTATATACAATAATTTTTWCATCGATATGTCAAAACTATTGTGGATATGCCTCCATCGTTGCATCCTATGGCTCCCACATTGCTTCTTCATTCTTCGGTTGCATCTGTAAAGTCATTATCTTCTTTGCAATTTTTCATAGTTTTTGGCTATCTTGTATAAAATGCATTTGCATTATCTTCTCATGTCCTTTTGTAACCTCCCAAGAATCATCATATTATCATGTTCCTATGTTGACCATGAAAAGAAACATTGTTATATCCATTTTTATGCATCAATTATCCCATTCATAAGAATATTCACTTGTAATGTCCTTAATCCGAACCCCATTTGTAATTGTACATATAGGATAGTGAGTCATTGGTACCAATTGTAAATGTAAATGTATATATAGGTTGGTGGGCCATTGACGCCAAGTTTTGGTTTTGTGTGCACCGAAGTAATGCATGAGGATTTTTATCAAAGAAAGGGTGCACACATTTCATAGTGTTGCGTGCACCTGGGTAAGTGTGCTTGGTTGCACATCAAAGGAAGTGTTAGTCTCTAACTTTGTTTTTGATTAAGTGAATGTCCCTAAACCTTAATCCTCCCTGCTTATGCTTTGTTTCCTGAAACTTGGTTTTTAACCCCTTGGTTTGAGTTGTCATTCTTTGCAATTTTTGCACTTTTAAATGATTTTCTTAAGTTTTTTAAGGTTTAGTATTTAATTTGATGAATCTTGTCACATCACTTATCTATTCATTCTTGAATTTTCAAAATTTCTTCCAATTCATGAATAGCGCTACAGGAATATTGTTATTCCTGCAGCGCTAGGGATAATCATGTTTTTACATGCGCCAACTCCTCTCGATCACGTCATAATTTCTCAAATCATGATTAAAGGATCTGCATGCCCCTCAACAATCTCTTCTTAGATTGACACTACAATTATAATAACTATATGCGAGGGATTGAGTTGTACCTGCCTAACCTGCATCAAATCAAACTTGTTTGGATATCATTTGCAGTCCTTGGAACACATCTAGTCTTCAACACTAATTATAATCATTAAATAGATGGAAACAAAAGAGAGTGAACAAGGTACTGGAATATGTGCTAAGAATGTATGTTGTGCACTGACCCAAGAAATGGGAGGAATACTTATCCCTATTATAATTTTCTTACAACAAATTCTATTAGGGGCCATTCAAAATGAACCCCATTTGAGGATCTGTATGGAAGAAGATGTAGAATTCCAATTAGTTGGGATAATCCGGTGGACAAGATTACCCTTGGACCCAATATGTTGAAAGAGATGGAGCATGAAATAGTTCAAATTAAGAAGAATCTGAAAGTGACTCATGATAGGTAGAAGAGATACATTGACGGGAAGAGAACCCATAAGGAATTTAAAGTAGGAGATCATGTCTATCTTCAGGTGAAACCTAAAATAATTTCTCTTATAATGGGGACTTGACCCAAGTCAACACCTCACTACTTTGGACCATTTGAAGTTTTAGAGAGAGTGGGACCGATGACATACATGCTTGCATTGCCTCTTACTGTCAAGGCACATGATTTATTCCATGTATCTTTGCTTACAAAATTTATTCATGATTATAATCATGTTATTGATTGGAATTTGATATAGGTGGAACCAAAAGGAGATTTCCCTATCAAGCCTCAATGAATACTCAACAAGAAGGAGACCTTGCTCCAAAATAGAACTATTGTGCAGGTCAAGGTGAAATGGAAGAACTTTGGAGCAGATGAGGCCACATGGTAATTGGAGGATTCCATGAAAAAACATACCCATTATTTTTTCTATATAAAGTTGTTTATACAGATAGTAAAACATTGAGGACGATGTTTCCTTTAAGGGGGAGGGGAATGTAACACCATGTCCCCCTCGGTTTGTAATAAGAATTATGAATTAATTCTTCTGTGAGCTACAACTTGAATATTTGACATTGTACATGTAAATCAAATGCATTTTCATTTAATAAAACAAGGTCAACCAATTGATTGAGGTGTGGAACATAGGTACTATCCATGATACCACAAGTGGGAACTAGTGAAGGGGAATTGGGAATTACCCCGTTTACCCAAAGAATTAACCTTCACCCAAGAAATCGTTAGTGCCCAAGTCTCTCTGAAGTATTTTACTTTTCCTTTGTTAAGAAGAAAACTAGTTAATGAGTAAATACATGGTGGTTGAGAAGTTAAGTCTTCCTTCAAGAAGGTGCATAGAAAATGGATCGATCAGTCGAATCTATTAGCCAGAAGTACTGTAGGAGTTCCCCTTTGATTTGGGATCTTAACTCCTTGAAACATTCTAGCAGCAGAAATTAAAGGAAAATTGGAGGACCAAGGAGAAAGGTCCCATACATGGAGATATAAACAAAAGAGAGAAGCACACGAGGATAGTGTAGTCAAGAGTAGGATCATAATGAATATTTTGTGAATAAAATAAGAAGCTTACCTAGTGATATTAGGGTCTAATTGAAGCACATAATACCCATACCCGAACTTGAGCTAAGAGGGTTGCGAGTTGGTGCTTACTGGATACAAACTGACACTAATAAGGGGAGAGAATTGAGGGAATATATAACAGTGAATGGAATCCCTTGTCCATAGGAAATATAGTTGGGAAGGAATATGAGAAGCTCGTGGTGTCCCTAGAATCAATGGGTAGAAGGGATTTATGTTGTTTCTTGTTAGTGAAGGAGAGATTCCTTCATGTTAAAACCCATAACTTGTGAGAAACCCATGTGTTTACTTGGTGGTATCATGGCTTGGAACGAGGGTGGCCTATTGTAAAATCTTAAGAATAGAAAATCCTATGGTTTGGTGGAAAAGTATTCATCCTCAGTGGGTTTCTTGACCATTTATTCTGAACAGATAAGTATTTTGGCATGTGTTAATGGGTTTGATCCTTATTTCAGTATCATAGTATTGTGTTGTTTTTAGTATGGAACTATAGGAATTTCAAATATACTATAAGAACATGCATGGATTGCCTATTTGCATGTTTTATATAGTTTATGGAATGATTTTACGTAATGGGTCATCCCTGTTCGAATGATTATGTAGAGGAAATTGGGATCATAGCCTCTAATAGCTCTGAGAAAGGAAAGTTCTGGTAAGGTATTTGTTTCCTGAGGCTACTTAATTCCTTACCTGAGCATGGAGGGTGAATGAGAGACCTAAAATGCCATAAATTACTAATTGTTAATAAGTGATCTTGACCCTCCATCGATGGTTGAGAGGTGATATCAATCATCTGTTTGGAGGCTAGGAATCGAAAGGATTCATAATCGAAATAAGGCCAAGTCATATGCACTAGTTGAGAGGCCACAAGTTGTTGATCCATAGAGATCTCAACTGTTCATTGGAGATCGATGTTCGAGAGAAGCCCTTCAGGAGGACTTGTTTGGGTGCATCTTGGGAGTTTGACGTTCTAAAGAGAGAAAACCGAAAACCTATAAGTGAGCACCATGTGGTTAACCATCATTGGAAATCGAATTTGGGAAGTTCATATGACCCCTTGGTCATGTTAAGTGTCATGCAACTTTTAACCCAAAAAAATATCTAGACCCTTAATCTTGGTCAATTCGATTTGTCTTATATCATGGATGGTATGTTACTACAAGCTACGACTTCTGGAAGGGTCGTGTGTGTGACATGATCATGTAGGCCATAAATGCAAGTCTGAATGGATGGGAGCCATTTGATTTGGTGGGATTGATGGTCTGATAAGGATCGCTCTATTCTAAGGACTTGCATTAATTGAAACCATTGATCAATACCGTTTTCCAGCCATCCAATTTTTCAAATGGGAATGTTCCTTTTTATGGAGCCTGAAGTAATGTGGATTCCATGCTAGTACATCAAGCCAGCATGCCACGTGGGCAGGCAAGGTTAGGGGACATGTCAACAATGAAAACAAGTCATAGAATTCCATGTGGAAGGTAATGGGATTATCAAATGAGTACATTCAAACCTGAAGAGATGGATAACCTTTGATCTCAGTTGATTTGGACCATCCGATATGTTGGGTGGGCTTGTCATTGCCGGATATGGATTGCAGGGAGTTTGGTGAGCAAATCCTGTTGAAATTTAGCAGGGAAGATCCCGACCATGGTGTTGTGATTTTTAGTGTTTTGGGAAGCAAGTTTATGATAGTTTGTGGGCTGCAAACCATGAATAGTCAAAGGAGTATGCAAATTTGGTAATCTTGCGGGGGATTCATGCTACAAATAGGATTCTGCCAATGTTGTGGGCTTAGGTAGCCTAAGGATTTGAGCTAGGAAGGTAGTAGCATATCCATGTTATCTAGACATGGAGAGTAGACCACATGGATTCCACATGGCCTAGAGTGACGTCATCAAGGTTGAATGCCCCGATTTTTTAGGAAGCCATAACTTGTTAACTAGAGCTCAGTTTTTGGCATGGTTATAGTCATTGGAAATATCTTGGAGAGAAGCTTCTATTTTTTGGTTTATAATTACAAAATTATTTTGGATATTTAATGAGGAATTTTTGACATCCCACCTACCTAAGGAATATTTAGGGGTTCAAATGTGTTACACTGGTATTTCATGAAATTTCTACAAAAGAAGAAAGAATAGAAATGTAGCAGGACTAGAATATATGTAATATCATTCAAAAACTACAACATGACCCTAGTGCATCAGATAAATTTGCATGGAAAAATGATTCACTCTGGCCTAGGTTTCACCCATGCTTATGTGAGAAATCCCAACTCAAATAGAATTCCTTTATGGAATGAACACTTCTCCTACAAGTAGACACTTAGGACTAGAATACATGTCATCTCATTCAAAAACTACAACAATACCCTTATGTACTAGATAAATTCACGTGGAATAATTATTGACTCTTTTTTTCTAGGCTAAAAATCCCGAGGAAAAACCTCAAGTAATTCCCCTCATTTCAAGGATGGTACCTAGGGTAAACCCTAGAATATTTAGGAGACAAGGCTAGTAAAAAACAAGGCATGAAGCCGCTACAAAAATATAATCATTATGAACTCAACATGTCATGTAATGTACCTATCCCCCAGCTGGGTCACACCACTACCAAAACGACCCCATAAATATTTTTGATACAAAATATACATGTGGAAATAAAACAAAACATGGCATTCAAACTCATGATAGTTTCCATGCTACTTAGAAACATAATTTCAACTACTATCAATTTGAAAAAAAACAACTAAACCACATACAACAACATTCAACCATATGAATACATATTTGAGTGCATCATTCTGCTCGCAACAAGTAGCATTGAACCAAGATAACTCAGAGTAAATTACACAACAATTATATCAACAATTAACCATGAATAAACACAACACATAAGAACACTTATCTTATAAAATGTGCAACCTGCAGTAGAGGAAAAAATTTCCTCCCAACCATAGCCTTGTTTTTCTAGTTCTCAACAATAATAAACCTTTGAAATGGGGCTACGAATCCACAAGAGACAGTGGTCCCTAGGTTGTCTAATGTCCCCCTCTCATAGTAAAAAATCATAGCTAATTCTAGTCCACTAGATTTCTTCCCCTCAACTTGCACAACCCAAGGGACAGAATCCCCCTTCACTATGCATAGTCCCTTATTCCTTTCCACTTCCCTCTAGGGCTTCCAACATAGGTCGGGAAAGACTTCTACTTGCTGGGACTTCAGGAATTCTACAACTGCAACACAAATTCGCCCAACAACCAAAACACATGATCCTTTGACAAATTTTTGAACAAATTGTCACTCCTAGGAAAACAACCTCTTTCTCCAAAAATTTACAACCCTAAACAACAACCAAACAAGTTTGCAACAACACTTTCAAGCTCCAGTGGTTAGAAATCCATTGTTGACTAGAAAACTCCATGTAAAAACTGCTCTCCATGCAAAAACATGAATGCATAATTTTGGTCTCCTACCCATATGAATTTCCATTCTTTCTCTTTCTTGATTGAATTTCACTCTTTCCCAATTTGATTGTACTCATCCCCCATGCTCTCAATAACTATGGGGTGTGACACTCACACCCACCCTCTTACATGAATTCAATGATTGGGCTCTAGAACACTCAACAACTAATGGGAGGTTCATGGTAAGGATAATTTAGAAGGAAATAAGAAATGGTTTTTGGTTTAATAGACGTGGGTAACTCTCCCCCTTGGACCCCTTCCCTCTCTTGTGGATACTTATTCCCCAAATATTCATCCTTTCCCATCTGCAACTATCAATTTACATCATTTACATATTACCTTGTTTTGTCTCTCAACCACATACTACATTTACAATATACATCACTTGGCTCTCGACCATGTACGTTATCTACAATATGCATCGCTATTTTGGGGTTTGAAAATGGGGATGTTACATTCCCATCCCCCTATGACCTTCATTGTCCTTAGTGCACATAACCATACAATTTACGCATCAACATATATATATAAACATTACATCAAATGCTTGATAATTATGCAACTTAATGACTCATGCAACAATTCCAACTATCGACTCCCATTTACCCTCAACCCACACATCGATTGGACAAGAAATCTCAAAGTTGTGGCTCCAAGAACTTCAACTTCCAAAATGGAGTCTTCATTCACTTATGTACAAATGTACATTTAGTTTTCTTCAAAATTTTCAAAATATTGTCGGTATATTTTCCGCATGGCTTCTTCATTCTCCCATGTAGCCTATTCAGGAATATAACAAGTCCATTGAACCTTTACCAAGATCATGGATTTGTTCATAATAAATTTGAATTTCCGATCCAAGATGTGCACTGGTTGCACTTGGAAATCCCCTTCGTGTTCCACTTGGATCACATTCCAATCAATCACATGATTAGGATCAAGTACATAATTCTTTAATAAAGACACATGTAAGACATTATGAATTCTCATGGATGCAGGTAATGCTAGAATGTATGCAACTAGTCCTATCTTTTCTAAGACCTCAAAAGGCACACAATATCTCACTTCCAACTTTGAGAAACTTCTCAATTTCAACGATCTTCTCTTGGATTTAACTTTTAAAAACACATGCTCTCCTACTTTGAATTCTCTATTTGTTCTCTTTCTATCGACATAGCTCTTCTGCCAATCTTGTGAAAATTTCAAAATTTTCCTAATATTTATCATATATTCTTCCATTTCCTTTAAAAATTCGGGCCCAATCACGACTTTATTTGCTGGGTTATCCCAACTTATTGGTGTGTGGCATTTTCGGCCATACAATGCTTCAAATGGGATCATCTTCAATGATTCCTAATACCCATTGTTGTATGAAAACTCAACTAAATGGATATAGTACTCCCACTTAGAATGCTTATCCATTACATACATTCTCAACATATCTTTAATTATTCGATTAATTATTTATTTCTGTCCATATGACTCTGGATGACATTGTTTACTGAAATTCAAATTTGTCCAAAATCCCTTAAAAAACCCCTTCCAAAAATTGGAAGTGAATTTGGGATGTCAATTTGACACTATTTCTCTGGGCACACCATGTAGCCTAGCAATTTCTATCATATAAATATATGCAATATTGGCTTCCTTATGAGTTACTTTTACAGGAATGAAATGTACAACCTTTGTGAGTTTGTCCACCGCTACCATGATGGAATCATATTTCCTTGTTGTCCTATAAAATTTGGTAATGAAATCGATAATAAAAACTTACCATTTCCATTCAAGAATGGGCAATGGCTGCAAAAATCCTATTAGCAGGTTTGGCAGGAAGGAGTGTGCTTTTCATTGATGGCAAGAACAAAAGGCGGAGCAGAAGGAAGCGAATGGAGATTAAATATCAGGAGAGTTAACAAATGAAGATCAAAATTTGAGAAGAGATGGTGCGATAAAACTCAGATCAAATCGAGACTGTCGGATCTGAAAGCCAGATCAATGGTAGGGATGCATTGTAGGGAGCGGAAGTGGAATTAAAATACTCACCAGTTACAATCCTGCAATCCGTCTAGATCGTCAGATATCATAGCTTTGAAGATATACGACTGTGGTTGATCCGACAAACAATCTGTTTAACTCATATTAAATCGTGACCGTCGAAGAAAGACAATAAAGGACCTCATGAAGACTTTTCCCTACTGAAAGTGGAATTAGAAGAGGCAAAGAAAATAGAGGAAATTCTGAAACAAGAACTATCATAAAAGAAGGAAAGATGTGAAGCCTTGGAAGAAGAGGTAGTAAAAACCAGAAAAGAGATGGAGAAGTTTAAAAAATTGTATCTCCCAAATCTTCGAAGCATTAAAGCCACAATAGAACTTAACGACATTCTGAGCAAACAGAGATCTCCTCTATTGAAGACTGGTTTAGGTTATGTAAATGGTTCAAGCAACAAACAACTAGAAAGAAAAGAGACAGTAAAGATGATCAAGTTCCAAGTTAGCAGACAATCAGACCATGATTTTACTCTGTCACCAAAAGATAATAAAGACAAGATGATCCCTATTAAAAAACAAAGAGATCAGAAGATGAAACAACAAATGTCAAGAAGAAGGCCATCCTTCCGGTACAAAAATTTATTCTATGGCTACTATTTTTATTGTTCTAATTTTGGTCATAAGATTGCAAATTGTAAAATTAAGTTTAGAGACATGCGTCTGGGGAGGTCAAGAAATAAACAATCCTTACAACATAGAACTAAACAACCAATGAATAGACAATGTAGCAACACTCACTTTGACCTCCTAAAAAATGAACTTGAATGTTATAATTGTCATAATTTCAGCCACAAAGTTTCAAACTTCCATCTGAAGAAGTACAAGGCAGATCCAAGGATAAATCCTTTAGCTAGAAATGCCATCACATGGAAAAGGAAAGATAGTGAAAAATGTGGTCTACTATTTTCAGCTCAAAAACAAAAAGACCCCTGGTATATAGACATTGGATGTTCCAAGCACATGACTGGAGACAAGGATAAGTTTCTGTCTATAAGTAAAAGAAAAATAGGAAATGTAACCTTTGGAAATGATGAACCAGGTAAAATTAAGGGTAAAGGGATGGTGAGTTATGCAGGGATATTTATATCTCAAGAACAATATCCGAAAGAGATGTTAAAGAGGTTTTAGATGGAATATTCATCTCCTATCAATACACATATGGTGGTTGGTTGCAAGCTCAGTAAAGATGATATTTCACATGATGTTCATCAAAGACCATCTCAATCAATGATAGGCAATCTTATGTACATCACAACATCCTATCCTGATATAATGCAGGATGTTGGAATGGTAGGTCATTATCAGGATGCCCCTAAACAAAGTCATTTAGCAGTTGTCAAGAGGATATTCAAATATTTGAAGGGTACAATGACCTATGGTCTTTTGTATCCTATAAATCATAACTTACAATTAACTACATATTCGGATGTTGATTGGGAAAACTGTTTGGATGAGAGAAAGAGCATCAGTGGAGGTGCATTCTTCTTAGGTGATTCCTTAGTAGCATGGCTCATTAAAAAGTAGGGATCTATCTCATTATCAACTACAGAGGTGGAGTACATTGTTGTCGCTACTTGTTGCACTCAGATTTTATGGATGTTACAAACTCTTGCAGATTTGAAGGTAAATTATACTGATCCAATTCCACTTCACTGTGATAACACCAGTGCCATTAGTGTCTCGAAGAATCATTTTCTCCATTCAAAGATGAAACATATCCCAATAAAGTATCATTTTCTCAAAGAGTAGGTTACAAATAGAGTTGTTCAGCTGAATTATATTCCTTCCATAGAACAAATTGCAAACATCTTTACTAAACCCCTAGCCAAGACACTTTTTGAATATCTTCGTCAGAAGATGGGTGTCATCCCTACTCTCACCTATGCAAGTCCATCCTGTTAGGGGGAGTATGTGTTAGTTGAATATCTGATACCTCCGAAAAGTACTGTAACATCTTAGGGGGAGCATGTTTTCTTTGACATTGATGTCAAAGGGGGAGAAAAGGAATAGTTAGAATGCTATAGTTGGAGGTCCAAGCTGTTTAACGTAGCCTTTGAGGGTTGCCATCAATGCCAAAGGGGGAGATTGTTGGTAGGTTTGGCAGGAAGGAGTGTGATTTCCATTGATGGAAAGAACAGAAGGTGAAGAAGAAGGAAGTGAATGGAGATTAAAGCTTAGGAGAGTTAACGAGTGAAGATCAAAATCTTAGAAGAGATGGCATGATAAAACTCAGATCAAATCAAGACCGTCAGATCTGCAAGCCAGATCAGCGATAGGGATGCATTGCAGGGAGAGAAAGAAGAATTAAACTACTCGCTAATTACAATCCCACAATCTGTCTAGATCGTCAGATCTCATAGCTTCGAAGATCTACGACGGCGGTTGATCCAACAAACAATGAGTTTAAGTCATATTAAATCGTGATCGTCAGATGCACAATCGCCAAATCTACGATAGGGATGAATTGCGGAGTTTTAAAGGATAATTAAACATCACGCTTGTTCCCATCCCACAATTAGTCATGACCGTCTAATATTATATCCTCAAAGATCAACGATTGTGGTTAACTCACCAATAGCGCACATCTTCCCATTGCGGAGTTGGGTGATGAGTTAAAATACTCACAGATTGTGGTTGCGCAATCATTCTTGATCGTGGATCTATTTTAAGAAACTTCACAACCATTGGATCATTTTTGAGTGGAAGGACAGGATAAGTGAGAAAAACATTTGAGAATTCTATTATGCAAATTCTTGTTAGCCATCAGATGACTTTCAAGTTGAAGGATAGGATAAGCCAGCAAAGCCACATCTCATAAATATCAAGTCGTCGATCTGCGAACATGATCGACAAACAACGTTTGGTTCGGGTCTAAATATGCAAGGAGGTTACACTCAGGAAAGTTTGAGATTTGAAATTCTCGGAATGCGAATTTTCGTTAGTTGTCAGATCAATTTCGAGTGGAAGGACAGGATAAGCTAGCAAAGCTACATCGCAGAAAAATCGATCCATCGATCCAAGATTCTGATCGAACGAGCAACATTTTATTCGGATCTAAAGTTGCGAGGAGATTACACCCAGGAATGTTTGAAATGTGAAATACCCCAAGCCCAAAAATCTGAAATGAATAATTTCCATTGGATTTGGAGGAAAAACGAGGACCGTTGGATTAGGGTTGTTGGTCAACAAACCATGTCAAGAAAAGGGCATATGGAAGACCACGTCATCAAGGACACATGGCACAGTCAAAGAATGACAAGTGTCAAGTTGAAATCATCATTTCAGGTACATGCAAATCACGAATCAGAGTGACACATGGCAGTTGATCATCTCGTGACATGTCATCAAGTGACGCAAGAGTTACGTCACTCCAGGAATTTTTCTTTGAGATTTTTACCACCGGCACTCACCCAAAGACCCGAAGTCCTGAATGTCAAAGACCCTAAGTGGACACGAGATGTTCGATATGAAATATCACTTTGAGAGCATTCTTGTTCGTCAATTTACTACATTGAAATGATAGTGTAAGTCAAAGCGTTGACCGACAGTAAGCAGTCTCCACCATTTATGACTTACCAAGTAGGTGATCACTCTGGAGGAAAGAACGGGTTGAGACTTGAAATATATGGAGTCTGGACACTCGAAGGAGATATCATTTGTTGATCTTGGTAATAGGTGCACTCTCAACCATTGATCAAGACACAATGGAAGGATAGTGTAATCATAATAGACGAAGTCACAGAGTAAAAGGTGGCCATACATCTCACTGTTTGATTAAGTCCTAGTCGTTGGATTAAGCATTGAAGGATGACTGTAAGGATTAATGCTAATCATTGATCTGGTTCCGAGATGTAATGTGAACCATCCGATCTGTTCAGGAATTCTGATTCGGAAGTTTCGAAAGGTTTGAAACCCAAAATTTTCGATGGGAAAAGTGTCGAAGTTACGAAAGTCGTCCATTTCAGGAGACTGAATCATGACCGTTGAATTGATAAGCACTCAATAAGCCTAAGCTTATGGTCACCACCAGTGATCACATGAAGGAAGGGGCTTAGGAGCCGAAGAAGCCATAATTGATTGGCTGTAACTGACAGAGAAGACGAAGAGTTTCGACTTCTAGAGAAGCTAAGGAATCTCAACATAACGCTCACTGATGATGAACACACAGGGCTGATCCACCATAGAACATGAAGAGTTTCCATGATGATCAAAAAGATGACTCGACATGAGGAAACAATGCAGGATAGAGAAGTGAGGTGAGTTTGCAGGTGAGCTACACATAGTAGTGAAGAAGAGACACAGTGAACTATCTGTAGCGAAGAACAGTGACACGGTGAAGAGCATGCAGAGGCATAGCGCATAGAGGTGATATGGTGCAGATATCATAAAAACAGAGAAGAACAGAAAGCGCAGGGTATGCGAGTAGAGAGACACTGATGCAAGAAGAGTAGAGTAGTGTAGTAGAACATTGATGAGAATGGTAAGCCATAGATAAATGTTGTATCATTGTGATCAATTGAAGAGAAGCAAATATTTATATTTTAGGGTGGTAGGGATGTGCTAGGGAGGAATGTTGTCCTCAGAGTTTCAAGTGGGTGCTTGAACACATGGAGTTGTAGCTTCCATTTGGTTGCAACTAGAAAAACCAGGTAGGTATGGTGGTGCAAGGGAGAACTATTGTTCTCTGTTATACAGGTTGGTGCCTATGTAACTGGAAGTTGGTGCTTCCATCCAGTTGGTACTAGAATACTTAGGGATTTGGTGCTTCCCTCTAGTGGGTGCTAGAGAAACCAAGGAGTTGGTGCTTCCTTCTAGTGGGTGCTAGAGAAACCAGAGAGTTGGTGCTCTCAACAAGTTGTTTCTTGTAAAACAAAGGTTGTAGCCTTAGGAGGAGTTGGAGCTCATAAGAATGATAATGTATAGAAAATAAAGATTACATATCATATCAAGAAGAAGAGGTTTTTCCCTTTATGGGTTTCCTCAGGAAATATCTGTCTCTATATATTTCATGTGTGTGATTGATATTGAATACTCTATTGCTTACCTCCCTGCATTATTGCGATTTTCATTGAGTGTTCTATAAAGATTTTAAAATAGGAATAATTTTATAAGCACAGTAACAACTGATTCACCCCCCGCCCCTCTCAATTTTCCAAAAAATCCCACTGGATGTCTGTGCTCATCCTTTACCTTCTGACATTCCATGCATATAGCTAAATAATTAGTGACATATTTCTTCATACTAGGACAAAAATATTGGCCTCTTATGGTTGTAATAGTTTTTTGATATCTTGGATGCCCAACATATGGAACATTATGCATCTCTTTTAGAACCAAACTTTTCAATTCCTAATAATTGGGAACATAAACTATGTTACAAAATAAGATCATTCCATCCTCTTTCATCTTTTGATCGTTATATTTCTATTGTAAGATTTATTTAACTCTCAAATAATGTTGATATGATGTTGCAATCTCTAGAATTCTATCTTTTAAATATGTCTTGTACATACTAATGGTTGTAGCATGCATTTTTTGCACCCTTTTGTTGAATGCATCAACCACCTTGTTCTCTTTTCCCTTTATTTATTTGATATCAAAGTTATATTCACTAAGAAACTCCAACCATCTATTTTGTATGGCATTTAGTGTTGGTTTTTCAAACAAGTATTTCAGACCACTATGGCCTGTCCTTAATTCAAATTTTCTTCCCATTATAAGGTAATACCTCCACATTATTAAAGCATGTACTATGGATGCCAAATCTAAGTCATGTGTAGTATAATTTATTTCATGATTCTTCAATTTTTTGGACTTGCAACAAATTACATGTCCATTTTGCATAAGGAATCCAACGAGACCTTCCTTGCATGCATTTGTGCACACAATGGAATCCTCATCTAGATATTCTACTTTAAAAATAGGGGCGCTTGTTAGTGAATACTTTAAGCATTGGAATTTTTCTTCACACTTGGCACTCCACTCAAACTTTACTCCTTTATTTTGAAAATATGTTATTGGGTGTGCAATCTTGGAGAATCCCACAATGAATCTTCTGTAATAACCAACTAGACCCATAAATGATCTAACCTTCTAAATGTTTGTTGGTGTTGGCCAATTTCTGATTGCTTCAATATTTTCCGGATCCACTGTCGTTCCATATTCTAAAATAATGTGACCCAAACAATGGATCTACCTTTGATAAAAAAAATACATTTACTCAATTTGACATGCAATTGGTTCTCTCTCAACACTTTTAGCTCCATCCTCAAATGCTTCTCATGCTCCTCCTCTGTCTTGGAATATAAGAGAATATCATCCAAGAATACAATGAAAAAATTGTCTAGAAAATATTTGAACACCCCATTCATTAGATACATAAACATATACGGTACATTTATCAGCCCAAAAGGAACCACTACAAACTCATAGTGTCCATACCCTGTCCTAAATGATGTTTTTCTAGTATCCTCTTCTTTGATTCTCACTTGATGATGGTATGACCTCAAGTCAATATTGGAGAATATATTTTCTCCTTTCATCTTATTGAAGAGATCATCAATCCTTCGTAAAGGATATTTATTATTGATTGTAACCTTGTTCAGTTGTCTGAATTCAATACATAACCTCAACATTCCATCTTTCTTCTTGAAAAAAATAACTATGGAACCCCAAGGAGAAACACTTGGGCATATGTACGCTTTCTTTAAAAACTCTTCTAGTTTCATTTGCAAATTTTTTTATCTCTAACATGCTCATTCTATAGGGAGTCTTAGATATTGGGGAAACTCCAAGAATTAAGTCAATTGAGAAATCTATATCCCTCGTTGGTGTCATTCCTGACAACTCCTCAAACACATCTTCATACTCTTTCAAGACTGGATAATCTTCAAGACTTGACTTTTTATCCTTCATTGGCTCTTCCATATGGGTTGCATATATCTAGCACCATTTTCTAAAACTTCATTTCAGCTGCAATGCTAAAATCTCTTAGACATATATAGGCCTTGGAATACCTTGAAATTTTCTTGAATTCCCTTCTTCATCAAGACATGTGAAAACCTTGTTATAACAATCTAAAACAACATGATGATTTTCTAGCCAATCCATACCAATCAAGAAGTCATAAGACCCAAGTGGTATGATGTCCAAATATTCCTTAGTGCTAGTTCCATTCATGTTTATAGTGCATTCTTTAACAAACTCATTAATTCTTCTCTTGGTTCCAATAGCTAGTTGAACTAACCAATACTTTTCATGCTTACTTTTCTTCAATTTAAATATTTAAATTAGATTTTGATCTATATAGCCATACTAACTCCAGAATCAATTAAAATCTCTATGGGATGATTATCAATCTTACCTTCCACTTCAATCATGTGGGGTTGATAGTTTGTTTGTCTATTATCCAAGGCCACATAGATCCTTGGCATGATTTTTCCCACGTATTCTACTATCTCATCTTGCTTGATGCTATGCAAAGTCTTCATTTTATCTCCCCGGTGAGGAAAATATTTATACATGTCATATCCTTCACATCCTCAACACTTTATGGGATTCTTTCTTGGCCTCTTTCCTAAGGAATCTATCATTTTCTAATCACCTTGAGATGGTTTCCCTTGTTGATATGCTTGAGATCTATTCCTTATGAAAGGTGGCTTAAATTATTTCTTCCTTTGATCCATATTTCCTTTATTCTTGCCATCCCAAGCCTTTTGGAAAGTTATCCTTCCTCTGTTCTGCTCATACAAATACTTAGCCTTCCTTATGGCTTCTAAATTCTTAGGCTCATCAAACTGATTTTTTTCCTTGTAAAAGGATGCCAGTCCACTCAGGAACCTATGAATTTTGACCTTCTCATCTATGATGAAGCTCAAATACCTAAGAAGTTCCAAGAAATTTCTCTCATATTCATACATGGTCATGTTACCAAGTTTGAGTTCAAATAACTCTTGCATCTTCTTTTTATAATATTGCTTTGGCAAGTACAACCGCTAAAAATGTTTCTTGAACTGCTTTCAAGAAATTATTTTCTCATCAAGGTGCTTAACTTTGTTCATCCTATCCCACCACATAGATGCCTTTCCTTGAATATGGTAGGCTACAATTCTAGTTTATGCATTTTAAGTGTATTTATGCAAATATAAATATTTTCTCATTCCCAACAACCATGGTTCTTGATGTAGGAGCATCACTCCACCTCATCACGTGCCAACTGGTTAGCACATTGGTTTGCATTCAAGGATCTTACCTTCAAGATTTAAAATGTAATTAAGGCAATTAATGATGTCATGTTGAAGGATCCAAGTTGTTCCTTCGCACGAGTTGTATATGAGGTCGTCATTAAGTAGCTAACGGTAGGAAGGATCTGCATCCGATTCGGATCAGATTTCCACTCATTGTAATCTACCTCATTAGTCAGATGCTTTGAATGGTGATTAGACACCACTAGCTTAGCTTGGAGGGAAGATAATCGAGCCCCTCTTGTATAAATCCTTGTATTGTATGCTCGGTAGAGGCTACTGGAGTTTGATGAAAAATCTTTGTAAGAAAAGAGATTGTTGAGATCTGAGACTCAGTTGCAGTCTGGACTCATGCATTGTAAATTGACATTCTATCATTAATATAAAAAAGAATAGATTTCACTGTTTTCCATTTTCCTGTGTGATAGATGCTTATTTCTGAATGTCATTCATGTGTGGTTATGTTTTAGATGTGTGTTAGGATTCATCTGCAATGATAGAGATAAAATCCTCTATCTATGAGTATGATGAATTAGTTCTAGTTCTTTAGGCTAAGTTCAAGGAGTGTGCGACAGAGAGTTGAAACTCTGTGAGCCGACATAAGGAGTGTGTGTCTGAACTCTTTCAAGTCAGAGTATAATGTGCCAGGAGGGCACCCCAGAATAATTCATAGACTTAAGGGAAAACTTCAAGGTTTCTGAATACCTTGGAAAAAAAGTCTCCATAGGAGGAAGCATAGCACATAGCTACTGAAGACTCTATCAGACTCTTCTAGGAGGGCATTGAGAAAGTGTGAGTGCACACAGAACCAACACATTCTTGAGTGTTGAGGACATTGAAGAAAGCACCAGAGTTGCTAGACACTCTGAGGAAAGACAAGTTCTGCAAGTGTGCATTGAGCAAGGTAAATAAGTTGCCTTGGAAAACCTGAAATAATTCAGAAATACTGAAGTAAGACCTGTGCAAGGAGTGCATTAGGCCAGCACTTGGATAAGTGTTGCGAGGAGCCTTCTAAAGGCTTAATCAAGTGCAAGGAGTGCACCAAAGGCGAAGTAAGTTCATATTAAAATCTTAGGAGGAAGAGTGTTGAGATGTTAGGAGGGCACTAGAAGGTCCATAGAAGGACGCATGAGAGTCAAGAACCTTTGAGGTTTGATTTGAGCAAAGCTCAGAAGAACTAGTGCCGTCGTGTGCAAAATTCCTACAAGGAGTGCAAAAAAGGGCCGAGAACAGTCCAAGTCTCGGGCATAAAAGTGCTAAGTGTGCACAAGGAGTGAGGAATTGTCGAAGACCTGAAGGCAAGAAAAATATCCCGTCGTCAAGGGGTGGACAAGTGGCAAAAGATTAGGAGATCTGGGAGTTAAAGCTTCAAAAGATTTTCCAAGAGCAAGAAGCAATTTTCGCGAAGTCGTGAAGAGCAGAGTGAATCCAGATCATTAGATCTGGAAGGGACATGTGGAGGAGATTCACACATTTCATAGAAGTGGTGCTCTGGAAGAGATAAGAGGAGTACAAGTTAGAGACTCTTAAAGGTCGGTGTTCGAATAGATCACCATCGTCAATTTGAAAGAGGAACAAGGAACATTGATCCTCGCACCATTTGAGTTCACCGATTCAGAATTTAGGAACATAGGAGTTGGCTATTGTGGGAAAATATAAAAGCTCGAAGTGATTTTTGTGGTTTATCTCTGGGACATATCCCGAGGGAATATGATGGAAAGGGCCTAGCACAAAGAATTAGTGCCGCCGTCAAATTTATTCAAAGGGCCAAGAAGAGAGATGCAGGGTTAATAGGACCCACACTTTGGAGAAAGAGGGACCTGTGATAAATCACGTTGGGTTCCAGCAGGGGAACAAAGAGTCAATTCGACTCAGGTGTTTAAATGATCCTAGACTGGGAGATCGCACAACCCCAGAGGGGAGGGTCCGCACTAAGTGGTATCAGATCCTAAATTTGTTTTCAGGTAGCGAAGAATAGACAAAGGAGATACTTTGATACCATCAAGTGGTATGAGAGCCACAAAATTGATTTCTATAGGAAAGAGAGACAGAATGATATTCTCTATGGATATTGTTGGAAGGTGTGAGACAGATAGTAGACAACTAGGTGGGATGCAGGTGAAGCAAGATGGTTACTAAAGGCCATAAACACGATCGAGGAGAATACTGCCATCAGAACAACAGAGCCAAAATGGAAAAGGAGATCAGTGAAATCCAAGCAGAGATGGAGAAGCTAGCATTGAAAATGCAATAGGATGCAAAGGTACACTGGAGATATGAGTGGCCTTTGAAAAGAACATCCAAGTGGCATGTTCAGATTTTGTTGGCCAGAAGGAAACAAAAGGTGTTAAAAAGGTGGCCGAGGCATGATGAAAACCTTAGTGGTGAGGAAAAGATATCTGGTAGAGGCCGTGTATATTTCCA
>JASDQU010440058.1:16703-34129 GCA_032191745.1 Picea mariana | reverse complement strand
ATTATCGAGTAGAAAGATCAGAGGAGAGTTATGGTCATTGGGGGGATCAAGATATTACTGCCAAATATCGAAGGAGAGGCTAGCATATTTGTTGCAAAGGTAGCAACAATAAGACAGTGAGTTGAGACTGTCATGGAAGAGAAGGAGCAGATATTGAAGTATGCACCAATGGAAGAGGAGAACCGGGTCGAGTTGCTCACTCAATGGGAAATGGAGTTGAAAATGATGGAGGATTGGTCGGACAGTCCGGAGCCATAAGGTGGATACTAGGAGATATTCATGCTAGGGAAGACATGCCAGCATGAGTTTCAACTAGAGGAAGTTGGAATGGAACCATCCAAAGAACTGATAGGAGTTATTCTATCAGAGGAGATAGTTGAGTAGTAGTTCAGTAAGGAGCTTGCAGAATTGGAGTCTGCAGCAGAGTGTCCATTCAGAGTCATGGGAAATGAAGTTAGCATGGGTAACCCAGTTGATCTACTCATCAAATGACATAAGGAGTTGCAGCTGAGAAGACTGTGTGACGAGAACTAGTTGATTGAGCAGTTGGAAGAGGTGATACAGGAGATAAGGGAGCTGATATTGAAATCTACAGAAGAATCTGTCAGCAAGGAGAAGCTGGATAGATGATAACCTACATGAGAAATAGGAGAGACACAGTAGAAGCAACAAAGCAGAGGAGTAGGAGGACAACCCCAGGAGAAATTTTGGGATCCAGGAGGATTTCAACAAAGCTAGTAAGCTCATGAGCAGTAGCTCCTGAATTTTTGTAGTCGTGGAGTATGATGTAGGATCATCACTCCACCTCCACATGGGCCAACTGGTTAGCATGTTGATATGCATTCAAGGAAGGGAGAGGTGCCACCCTCTCATCTTACCTTAAAGATTTAAAATGTAATTAAGGAAGCTAATGCTGTCAAGATGAAAGAACCAAGTTGTGCCTTCGCACAAGTTGTATATGAGGTCGTCATTAAGTAGCTGACGGTAGGAAGGATCTACATCTGATTTAGATCATATTTCCACTCATTGTAATCTGCCTCATTAGTTAGACGTTTGAATGGTGATTAGACACCACTAGCTTAGCTTGGAGGAAAGCTCATCGAGCCCCTCTTGTATAAATACTTGTATTGTATGCCCGGTAGAGGTTGCTAGAGTTTGATTAAAAATCATTGTAATCCAAGATATTGTTGAGAGAGGAGACTTAGTTGCAGTCCGGACTCACGCATTGTAAATTAGCATTCTATCATTAATAGAAAAAATAACAGATTTCACTGTTTTCCATTTTCTTGTGTGTTGGATGCTTATTTCTGAATGTCATTCATGTGTGGTTATGTTGTAGATGTGTGTTAGGATTCATCTGCAAGGATAGAGATAAAATACTTTATCTATGAGTATGTTGAATTAGTTATGGTTCTTTAGGCTAAGTGCAAGGAGTGTGTGACAGAGAGTTTAACCTCTATGAGCCAATGCAAGGAGTGTGTGTCTGAAATATTTTGAATTAGAGGAGAACGTGTCAGGAGGGTACCCCATAATAATTCACAGACTCAAGGGAGAACTGCAAGGTTTTTGAATACCTTGGAAGAAAAGTATGCATAGGAGGAAGCATAGCACAGAGTTATTGAAGACTCTGTCAGACTCTACTAGGAGGGCATTGAGCAAGTGCAAGCACACATAGAACCAAGACATTCTGGAGTGTTGATTACATTGAAGAAAGTACCAGAGTTGATGAACACTCTGAGGAAAGACAAGATCTGCAAGTGTGCATTGAGCAAGGTAAAGAAGTTTCCTTCGAAAACCTGAAAGAATTCATAAATACTAAAGTAATACTTGTGCAAGGAGCGCATCAGGTAAGCACTTGGATAAGTGTTTTGAAGAGTCATCTGAAGTCTTAATCGAGCACAAGCAGTGTGCCAAAGGTGAAGTAAGTTCATCTTACAAGCTCAGAAGGAAGCGTGTTGAGTTTCCAAGAGGGCACTAGAAGGTCCGTAGAAGGACGCAGGAGAGTTGAGAAACTTCGACATTTGATCTGAGCAAATCTCAGAAGAACTAGCATTGTCACGCATAGAATTTCTGCAAGGAGTGCAAAAAAGGGCCAAGAGCAGTCCAAGTCTCGGCCATAAAAGTGATAAGTGTGCACAAGGAGTGAGGACTTTCTGAAGTCCCAAAGGTAAGTGAAATTGCCCATCTTCATGGGGAGGATGGGTGGCAAAAGATTAGGAGATCCAGGAGTTAAAGCTCCAGAATATTTTCCAAGACCAAGGAGAAATATTCGCGAAGTCGTGAAGAGTGGAGTGAATCCAGATCATTAGATCTAGAAATGACACATGGAGGATATCCACACATTTTCAAGAAGTGGTGCTCTAGAAGAGATAAAGGAGGACAAGCGAGAGACTCCCAAAGGCCGGAGTCTGAATATATCACCATCGTTGATCTGAAGGAGGAACAAGGACCGTTGATCCTCACGCCATTTTATTTTGTCGATTCAGAGTTTGGGAACATAGGAGTTAGTTGTTGTGGAAAAAGCCGAAAGCTCGAAGCCAGAAGTGTTTTTTGTGGTTTAGCCCTGGGACATAGCCCGAGGGAATATGATGGAAAGGGAATAACATAGATAATTAATGTTGTCATCAACTTTCTTCAAAGGGACAAGAAGAGAGCCATGGTGTTAATAGGACCCACACTTTGGAGAAAGAGGGACCTATGATAAATTGCATTGGGTTCCAGCAGGGGACCGAAGAGTCAATTCGACTCAGGTGTTTAAACGATCCTAGACTGGGAGGTCACGCAGCCCCAGAGGGGAAGGTCCACACCATTTATGGATCTTAACCTTTCTTTATTTCTCCATCAAATGACATTGGATTGATTTTCCTCAGTTCCCCTTGCAAGTTATCTGACTTGTGTCTCCTTCTCCAATGCCTAAGGAAAGATATACTTGGGTTGTTTTCCGATCTTGAATGTGCATATGTTTTTCTGGTCGAGTGCTCTGGGGAATGATGATTTTGATGCTTGATAATACTCCTTGACCATCTATATCCTCCATGATCATCCCTGCTATCATGAGACTTAGACACTTCCACTTTCCTAGCACTAGCTTCTTGCCTTTTTCTTGAATATTTGTTGACTTTCTTCTATAGCATATTCGGGATTTGTAGTATCTCCTCTTGAGATTTCATGATCCTTTCATTATCGGATCTATAGCTCTGTACTTATTTTGTATACTTCTCATAGTTATAGGCTCCTGCTTGTCTCTTCTTCCATTAGACTCAGTCTTTGCATTACCCATGTTGACATATAGACCTATAATTTATTCTTTATGTCTATAATACCATTGAGTATCCTCCATATCTCTAGTTATCATGTATGAACTAAAGTTTTCTTTTATGTATCTCTAATTATGAAAGAATGTGCATGCAATAATTGTTGTTAGAATCAAGCATATTGAAAATTATTTGTTAACTAGATTACATGTTATTATTCACATCAATTTATGAATAAATAATGCCCCAAATAAAAATATGATTCCTTAAACAAATTATTCTTTGAAACAACTCTCCAACAACTATACTCATGCCTCATTCTGCATTATGAGAAAAACGTTTCAACACCCTCATGCTACAATTTCTACTTTCTTACTGCTACAAAATTACTTTATTAACTATGGATTCTCTGGCAAATGATTTTGAAATTCCTCACCACAGAAATCTGAAAACAGTAATTTTTACTTTCTTACTGCTACAAAATTACTTTATTAACTTTTGAGAAATTTTTATAACCCAATTCCAAATTCATGTTGGAAAAATTTCTTCTTCTCCTAAATACCTTTCCAATGACTATTCTTTTTTTCAAATCCAATCTTCAAGCTGAAAGTTATGGCCCATAGAAGTTTCGATTGTTTTTCCCCATTTATCCATGTATGCTACAGGTGTCTTCTTTCACTTCTTGCACATTTTTACATACCCATATCCAAAATATAGCTCCATGGTTGTCTTCTATGGTTCTAAATATGTCCATAGTCTTCTCTTGTGCCTCAAATAGACTTTCGAACAATGAGTTATTCCCTCTAGAAGTAATCTGGTGTTGAAAGTTTACCCTTACTGTTTTGGTCGTAACTTTCTCACACGATCTCTATTTTGCGAACAATTTAGCTCATGGGATAGATCTTTCTGAGTCCTTTCATTTGAGATAAAAACATAGAGTGTACATTTTTACACTTTGTTCTTGTGGGTTTTGATTTTCCAAATACATCATTTAGGGCCTTAAAATTGCCTCTCAAGATAATGACCTTCAAAACCCGAAAAATTCCTAAAAGTTTGATTGTTTTACTATTTTAATATTCTTTAATATGAGTCGTTGATCTCAAATTGTGTGGAATATGAGTCATTGATCCACACTCCATTGGCCATCAATTACCAACATTCTCCTTTGGCATGAAAAACACTTTTCCCAACCCGCCAACCCGACCGTCGATCGTCAGCCCAGTCCCTTGACAAATACTTCACACACAATGCTAAACTAGTTGACTTGACCATTGGTCGTTGGTTTTCGATGATTTCCATTAGCGAATGGAAATCCTCACTAATTTGGTTGATTCCCAACCATAGACCATTGGTCATCCCAGTCAACTTACTAAATTCTCTTTGATTCATCTGACCTGACCATTAGTCGTCGGCCACTTCTAGGCTGACATGACAATTGCTAGCATGGCATGACACATCATCCTGAGGTGTCAAATTGGATGATGTGTCATGAAACATGGGTGTTTATGTGGCATGGAATCACCCTCTTTCCTTCATCAGACATTGATCGATTCTTCTGTATGACCTGAACACCTTTACGAAATTTGGTTGACTCCTGACCATCGGCCCATCAGTCTTTTCTCTTGGTCATACTTCAACTCTTTTCCAAATCATTTGACACTCGACCATTGGTCGTCGACAATTTATATGGGCGACTGAAAACACTTCAGTGAATCTAGTTGACACTCGACCATCGACGATTTTCTTTAGCGACCAAACCAAACTCTTTTCTAATTCGACCGAACCGACCCTCGATCGTTGACCAAATTCCGATGAATCTAAGCTGTCAATATTCAAGCCAATAATATCTTGACCTTCGATCAAATTCCCTCCAACCTTCAAAACTAATCAGGACCGTTTATTTTCTTCCTTTGAAAAATGTTGAAAACAAATACTAGTCGTTGATTTAATCAACCTTCCAAATGAAAGAAACCTAATTTTTTTTTAAATTTATCAAGGTTAATCTTAGCTATTGATCTCATGATTAAGCAAGATTTTGACCAACAATTTAACAAACTTCCTGTAACTTTGCAGCGACCATTAAAATGTGAATTCCAACCTTGTGGGTCAAATTTAACCCAATTGATTGATGCCATTAATCACCTCATACATTACTCGGTAATTCAAAACTCAAATTTTCCCATGAATTTGGGGATTTTCGCTATGGTTCTCCACCATTTTCCCCCAAATTCACTCAGATCAACGTTTATAATAGTGAATTTACCCAAATTTGCATTGGTTCTTGGCATGTACAGGTCTAGTGATGAACTAGAAGCTCTGATGCCATATTGTAATGTACCCATCCCCCAACTGGGTCACGTCACTACTAAAATGACCCTATAAAATTTTTGATACAAAATATAAATGTGGAAATAACACACAACATGAAATTCAAACTCATGATATTGTTTATGCTACTAAGAAACACAATTTCAACTACAATAAATGTGCATAGAAACAACTAAACCACATAAAACAACATTCAACCTTATGAATAAATATTTGAGTGCATCATTATGCTTGAAACAAGTAGCATTTAACCAATATAACTCACAGTAAATTGCACAACAATTAACCATGAACAAACACAACACATAAGAACACTTATCTTATAAAATGTGCAACCCACTACAGAGGACGAACGTTCCTCCCAACCATAGCCTTTTTGTTCCATTTTTCAATAGCAAGACACCTCCGAGTTAGGGATATGAATCCACGAGGGACGGTGGTCCATAAGGCTAGCTAATGTCCCCCTCTCATAGTCAAAACTCACAGCTAATTCAAGTACACCAATTTTCTCCCCCTCAACCTGCACAACGCAAGGGATAGAATCCCACTTCATTTCTCATAGTCTCTCAGTCCTTTCCACTCACCTCCATGGCTTCCAACACAGGTTGGAAAGTAATTCTACTTGCTGGGACTTCAGGAATTCTACAACTGCAATACAAATTTTCTCAGCAGCCAAAACACATGCTTCTTTGATGAATTTCAAAAATCTCATCACTCCCAGGAACACAACACCTTTCTCCAAGAAATTTCATCTCTAAACAACAACCAAGCAAATCCACAACAACTACTTTCAAGCTCCAACATTCATAACTCCATTGTGGACCAAAAAAATCCATGTAAAAACCACTCCGCATGCAAAAACGTGAATGCATAATTATGGTCTCCTGCCCCTGCAGATTTCCATTGACTTTCAATCTTCCCCAAGATGATTGTAATCAACCCCCATGCTCTAAATAACTATGGGATGTGACTCTCACACCCACCCTCTTACATGAATTCAATGATTGGGCTCTAGAACACTCAACATCTAATGGGAGGTTCATGGTAAGGATAATTTAGAAAGAAATAAGAAATGGGTTGTGGTTTAATAGACATGGGTAACTCTCCCCCTTAGACCCTTTCCCTTTCTTATGGATACTTAGCCCCAAATATCCTTCCTTGTCCATATGAAGATGGAAATACATTTTATCCATTACATTCAATTTGCATCATTTATATGTTACCTTGTTTTGGCTCTCGATCACATACTACATTTACAATATACATCACTTGGCTCTCGGCCATGTACTTCATCTACAATATACATCACTAGTTTGGGGTTTGAAAATGAGGATGTTACATCTCACTTACATGAATTGAACTAGGTTTGGGAGGATAATAATCAATTCTCCCAACCACTTGACCTAAACCCAATTGAAAAAAAGAATGATTCACTCTAGCCTATGGATCACTTATTGGATTACTAAGAGGGGGGGTGAATCAATAAAGATAAACATAATCCTTTTTACCACAGTATGTAAGTGTTATTTATCTTTATGATCAATGTAAGATTATCATCCAATAAGTTTAGAGTAAATAAACCATAAACAATGAACAATCACACACATGCACAATACACCCGTACTTTTGTGTGCAGGAAACCCAATGTGGGAGAAAACCATGTAATGTTTTTTCTTATATGTATTTAAGAATTACATTCATTGGAAGCAACAAATTCCTTTGTTCTCCAGCTACAAATGGAAAGAGGCTCTAAACCCCTATATTTTCAGGCTACAACCTGAGGGAATCTCCAACTCCCCAATTATCTGGCTACAACCAGAAGGAGGCTACAACCCCCTATGTTCTTCGGATACAACTAGAAGGTGGCTACAACCACCTATCCTTGCCCCACCCTGTTGTCTTGAAATATAAGTAACATTATAAAACCATTGTCATGCTATCACTGTGAGATGTACTGTTGTAAACCTATATGAATCTAAGCCAACAATCTATAACCAACCTATGCCATTGTCCTATAAACAACATGTATATGTACTCAACCTGTACCAATCAAAACCCAACATGTACGCGACCTATCTATGTTGCAGCACACGTATGTACATACTCTGTATGTACTTCATCCCACATATGTATGCAACCTATCTATATTTTATATTGTGTATGCATTTTGAAAGCTAGGGTTTTTCACTTTTGTTGAAACTCAAACACTCTGCTGCCTCTTGTCAACTCAACCTACAACCTGTCACTGTGTCCAACCTGTAGTTGTGCCTTGTCCATACATCCTCATACATATCCCTTAACCAAGTGTATCTATATATCTCTAGTCATGTGCCACACAATTATAATCATGAACAAGTATAATAACCCTCACATGGACTAGACACCAAACCCTTACTAGTATGCAACATGTCAATGCATCAACCACTTCACAAATACAAGCTCTCAACCACGTACCACAAAAAAAATTAACCAAATGCCAAGAAATAAAAGATGTGCCTCAACACTAACAAGATGTATCAATGATAAATATTGATTATACTAGCACTGTATTTCTGTATATATAAATTATACAGAAAGTCCCATGCAACCAATAATCTCTCTAGGGAAAATCCTCAAACCCCCATAACCATTTCTCATGTAGACAAAAAAATATAACAACACATAGAAATAAGACATACCTTTTGAACCAGTAGATAGATATGATGTACCTAATCATTGTAGACCTTCCTCGGAGCTTGTTTTCTAACTCTAGAGACCTGGCATCTTTATCTTCTCAAGTTTTTATGGCTCTGCCCTCATGTATGCACCATACTATACTATTAGCCCACATATGTACGCACCCTATTATATTGTTAGCTCACGTATGTATGCACCCTATTATACTGTTATCCCACGTACATCTCAGAAACTAGGGGTTTTTTAGTATTTCTGAAACTCTAAAAATTTTGTCGTCAACCTTTCATGCTACCTTAGACTTACGCAACTTCAGATGTATCAATGAGTACCTGCAATAAACCTTACACAATAATAGATATTCAATGTGCTCAATAGGTGCTAATAGGAGAGTCTTTCTCTCTTATTTATACTTCCATGTAGCTTCCTCGAGGGGTTACCTTCTAACCAACTTAACCCAATTTCCTTCTGTTAGGGATAACCCACTTCTAACCACTTGTCCACTTCTAACCCACTTTGCTAGAAATAGTAAATTCTCCGCTTCTAGTTGAAACTAATTTATTTTTAATTATTTTCTTATTGCAACAACTTAACCCATGATTAACTCCTAGTTTCACTCACTTGACTAGTCAACTTCTTTTAGGAGCTTCTAGTACAATTTGACTTCTTTGACCTTCTAGATAACTCATGAGGGTTCTCCAACTTCAAAATACCATAACTCTCTAACCGTGAGGATTTATGTGGTGTTCCACATAACATCGAAAAATGTCATGACATGTACTATCCATATATAATAGTTTTACCTACAAATATACTAAACTTCATACCATTATACATCAAAAAAACATAGATCCCTTAACCATATTGTTGGGCTATCGAAATTTTCCACCATACTTGCTTCAAGGGTTGACATCAATGAAAACCAACCCAATTAATAAACAATATCCCCCTTCGGAATTGATGGAAACACTCTGATGCAACACTGAATTCATATCTCTTATTCTCTCCCTATGACCATCACTCCCCTTGGAAACATGTCTCTCTGCTCTCTCTCCAAGCATATAACTCTCTATCCTACATCTAGTGAATCTCTCCCCCTTTGACATCAATGGAAAAGGTAACTTCCCATATGGGGTTGATCCCCTAACTGAACTTTCCTTAGGGATACTCCCCTTGACTGGACTCTTCCTGAACCTGCTCCCCCAACCTGAACTATCCTCTTGATGGTGCTTCCTCATGTAAATATAAAACATATAAGATAAGAATTAAAAAACATTCATTTTGGAGTAGAAATTACTTTGAGTCTCTGGCAAAGATACTGAAAAGATTCCCTTGGAAGTGATTTTGTGAAGATATCTACAACCTATTCTTTTTTTCCCACATATTCAACTTTGATGTTCTTCTCTGCAACTTGTTCCCTTAGAAAATGATACTTGATTGGAATGTGCTTCATCTTAGAGTGCATCACTGGATTCTTTGAGATACTGATAGTGTTTGTATTATCACAATATATAGGAATGGGCTCATCATACTCAAACTGTATATCTATCAAAGTTTGTTTCATCCATAGAACATGTGCACGCCATGTTTCAGTTGCAATATAATCTACTTCGGTTGTAGACAATGATATTGATGATTTTTTTTTCTTATACAAGATACCAAACACTCACCCAAGTAGAATTTTTCTCCACTGGTGATTCATCGGTCATCAATGAAACCTTCCCAATTTGCATCTGTGTAGGAAATAAGAGATAGATCCTTTCCTTTTGGATACCATAATCCAAACTCATTTGTGCCCTTGAGACATCTAAAAATCCCCTTCACTACTAGAACATGTGATTCCTTTGGTGCTGCTTGAAATCGTTCCACTTGTCCAACTTCTTGCATTACATCTGGTATGAATTTTTTCACATAAAGTAAGTTTCCAAGCATTGACATGTACTTCCTATGATCTGTAGACTTTAAATCATCATCTTTTCTTAACTTGCAACTAGTTGCATAGGAGTGTTAACTGGTTTGCAATCTTCCATTTCGAACCTCTTTAGCATTTCTGATCCATATTTAGGAGTGGAACGAACTGATTAACAGACTGAATACAATAAACATAGAGATATGAAGAATAACACAGATATCTAGTGAACACTATCTTCTATTGAATAATGAAGTAGGCTGAAACTGTAAAACTGCAGAACTGAAACACTTGCTCGAATGGTGGTAGCTATCTCTGAGAAGAGATGTGGATTCTACGCACATCCATATGAGAAGAATGAATTACAATTAGGCTTTAAAGGCCTTTTTGATATACCTCAACTTCCTGGGGTCGTAACTTTTGCATACAACCTATATTTTAGGCGTGTGATAGCTCGTTGGAAAGGTATTTCAGAGAAATACACGTTCCACCATCAAACTCTAACTTCATCTACATTTTGACTATGGAGGGACAAAAACCACTATTTATGCCTCCAAAATGGCCTTAGAAGTACAACAAGATGTGCTGACATGAAAACATACAAAATAAGTCATCTGGATTAGGTGAGAGGCCAAACATATCCACCTAGAATATGTGTAGGGCTTCAAATAGCCCTAGAAGTGTATAACCCACAATTACAAAGAAGTAAATAAGAACATGTTGAACTAAAATTGGACAAGAGGAGCCAGTTGGAATAGGTGGGTGGCCACCAACAACCAACTGGATCAATCCTCCCCCCATTAGGAAGAAATGGTCTCCATTGCATTGAGTTCCCCCATCAGGTGAGGAAAATTCTATTGGATTTGGCCCCGGGTGAGCCATTTTTTTTGGTGTAGAGTTTCCTACCTTGACAACCTGATAAAGTTGGATCCTCTGCTGGAAAGTGCCCTTGACCTGTGTGTCCACTATATGATCAGTTTATGCTTGTTCCATGCAATTGGGTTTGAGCTCTGTGGGTGTCATTTATTTTGTGATCTCTGAGGCGTCCAATAATGGTGGGAAATATGGTTGAAGGAGGTCCACATTGAACACTGGGTGCAAGCCAATGAAGGGTGGAGTGTTGAGCTCAAAATAATTGCTACCCACAGCCTTGGTGATATTATAAGGCCCATACTGAAGTGGGAGGAGCTTCCTATGGGGCTCTATGAGATGCTCCTTTTGCCAATGTAACTAGAATTTGTCTCCAACCTGAAACTGGTATGGTACCCTGTGTTGTTCATGGCACTGCTTGTACTTAGTATTAGATTTCTACAAAATCTCCTAGACCTGTTGGCAGATGTGTTGAATCTGCTCAATGAATCTGGTGGTTTTGTCGATCACAGACTGATCATGGGAAGATTCTTTATGTGTAGTGGAAAGAGTAAGTGCAACATCAATGGGTCCCAAGGGTTGGAATCCCAGACCCACCTGAAATGGGCTATGGTCGATGGAGCTATAGAGAGACCTGTTGTAACTGTGATGAACATAGGGGAGACTCTCATCCCATGTACATGGATGATTAGAATTGTACATGTGCAGGATGTGCACAATAATCCGATTGACGACCTTTATTTGGTCATCTGTATGGGGGTGGAAAGAAGTGGATTTTGTGAGCTTGGTGTCCAACAATGAATAGAGACTCGACCAAAATGTATTGAGGAACTTGCTGTCCCAGTTGGAGATGATGGTCTGTGGCATCCCAAAGTGGACCCACACTCGTTCGAATAAGAGATTGGAAGTATCTGTCAGCTATAATATTCTTCTTGTAGGTTGTGAGGACGACCATCTTCGAAAATCGATCAACAACCACAAATACACAATCATTTCCTTGCTTGGTGGACAAAAGGCCAGACATGTAATCCATTGAGATGGATTTCCAAGGCTTCTTGGGAATAGGAAGAGGGGTGTATAAGCCTTTCTTCTTGATTTTTGTCTTGGAAATGGCACAGGAAGTGAAATATCTGACATAGTTTTCTCCATGCCAAAATGTCCTGCCACCCAACTGTAGTGGGATTCCCAAATCATCTTGGTACGCTCACTTGTAGGAACACAGAGATTTCCTAGGTGGCACAAGATTCCATCCTGAATGTGAAAATCGGTGACATTCATGCCTATACCCAAGAGATGATAGGTGGTGGTGAAGTCCAGATCTTACTGATAAAGTTGGGGCCACTCAGATGCTTCATGTCCACATGAATGGAGCAAAGTGGTGAGTGCAGCCACATGAGGTTGAATGAGAAAGTCAACGACACAATTTGAGACACCTATCTTATACTTGATGTTGATATGGAACTGCTACAAGTAGGTGGACCACTTCTTATGGCAGTTGTTCTGCAATTTACCTTCGGTCTATATGAACTGCAGAGGCTTGTGATCAGTGTGTATGATTGTCTCTTTTCCCAGAATATAATGTTTCCATTAACGACATGCTCGTACAATGGAATACATTTCCTTGTCATAGGTGGGGTATTTCCAGACATTATCTGAGAGTGTCTCACTATGGTATTCCACTGAATGATCATGATGAGTGAGAACTACACCCACAACATAGTCAGATGCATCAATCTCAATCTCGAATGGTTGCTGCAAATTGGGAAAGGAGAGTACTAGAGGTGAGCACAAGCAATGCTTCATATCATCAAATGCTTGTTTTTGTTCCTTCCCCCACACAAACTTGGCTCTTCCACTACCCTTGGTCACCTGGCTAAGGGCCCATGTAATATGGGAGAATCCCAACACGAACCATCAGTAGAAGTTGGCTAGTCCCAAGAAGATCTGAAGCTCAGTCAGTGTGATCGGGGCTAGATAGTCATGAATGACTTGGATCTTAGCTGGATCAACATGTAACCCATGCTCATAAACAATGTAGCTCAAGTATTGGACCATATTCATGCCAAAAGAGCATTTTTTCAAGTTGGCATATATCTTGTGCTGTCGCAAAGTGCTCAAAACCTGATGAATATGTCACATGTGCTCCTCCTACATTCTGCTGAAGATGAGGATGTCATCCAACTATACCACCACAAAGGATTTGGTGAAGGGTCTCAATACATCATCCATAAACCTTTTGAAAGTGGTTGGTGCATTTGTTAAGACAAAGGGAATGACTAGCCATTCAAAGAGACCTTCTTTAGATTTGAAGGTTGTCTTCCATACATCAGTTGGTTCGATGGGAACTTGGTGGTAGCGAGACTTTAGGTCAATCTTGTTAAATAAATTTTCCCCCTTGATTTGGTCCATAAGGTCATCAATCTTGGGAATGGGGTACCGGTTCCTGACTGTGATTTTGTTTAAGGCTCTGTAATCAATGCAAAGTCACCACATCCTGTCCTTCTTCTACACCAGTACAATCGGGCTTTCACAAGGGGAGGTGTTGGATATCATGTGCCCCTTTTGAAGCAGCTCTTGGATCTGTCACCTAATTTCATAATTTTTCATCAGCAAATGATGATAGAATGGTCCATTAGGTAGAGGTGTGTTGGGGGTCATATCAATTGGATGCGTGACTTGGCAGTGTTTCGGTACCCCTATAGGTCAGGAGAAGATGTCTCTGTATTCTTTTACGATCCCGTCCACTTGCTTCTTCTACAAAGAGAGGCTTTTTTTAGAGGCCACTGATGTGACAGTGACCTTATGCTTACTGTGAGAACGTATCACAAAGATGATGAACTTCCTGGTTTGTGAGATGACCTTACTACATTTCTTAACAGAGATTAAAGAAGTAACAATAGGCGGCGCTACCTCTGGTATCATGTATAATTGTCTACCCAAAGTAATAATAACACTGCGGGGTATAGACTCATACACAACATGACGCTTCCAAAAATATGGTTGTCCTAAAATAACATCACAAACTTCAAGGGGAGAAATATCACACAGTACCTCATCTTTGAAAGGCTTGATGTCGTAGGGAAGACGAAATTGTTGGTTGACACGAATATCTCTTCCTTGGTGAAGCTAGCTGATGGTGTAGGGTTATTGTTGCGGTGTCATTGGTAGGTCCATCCGCTTGACGACCTATGTTTAAATTAGGTTCTTCTGACTCCCGCTATTGATAATCAAATGAAGTGGAGCCCCATTTACCCACATCTACGAGTAAAAGAGGATTTATCCTTCCTCTGGTTCTTCTGGTTCACTTGGATGGTCTTGGTGGTAGAGACAGATGCACTGGGTTCAACATTGATAATCTACTTCCCTCCTTCGGGATTTGATTCAGAATCAGAATCGACCTCTGACTTGGAAGCCTTTAGTTCAGCCATGAGTGACTTCTTAGAGAAACATTCTTAGGTGTTGTGCCAAGGGATTTTATGGTACTCACACAATTTTCCCATGTCCTTCTTCTCCTTCTCATTTCCTTTATTATGTTGTGTCTTGGAATGGTTGTCCTAGAGGTGGCCATCTCAACTTGGTCCCTTGTTGTGTGGGTTGGGGCTGCCTTTTCTCTACTTTAGCTGTGAGGGGTTTGCAGATCCAAACTCTCACCTTTTTTGCTTAAATTTATGCTCGATCTTGACCGTGTATCTATAAGTTGTGCCCAATGAGGCGATGTCTAGGAAATCCATTTCTATTTGAATTTATCTATGCAAACAGTGATGGTATTTGAGAACCAGATGACGCTCAGAGTCTTTGATACCCAATTTGGTGCACAGGGTATGGAAAATATTGGTGAAATCCGGTACTATCTGGTCCCTTTCTTGATGTAGGGTGGTCCATCTGGTGTACTGGTTCTCTTAGCTTCCAACAAGGTAATATTGTTCTTTAATGGTGTCCCAGAAGGAATCCCATGTAGGGGCCACCACAAACATTGCAGATTCCTCTACGAACCTTTGCTCAAAGTAAGTATCCCACCAGTATTTAACATGGGGAATGGCCTTAAGGAGTGAAAAAGTGATCTTTTCCCTATCAAAAAAATTGTGGAACGAAAAATACCCTTCGATAAGATTCAACCATTTATCTATAGCATCCACATATATTGGTACTTCAAATAATGGAATATCAAAATTTACCTATACCTTGAAGGGGGTTGCATGGCTTCTTGATGAAGATGCTTCTCCTGTGGGAAGTCGTCGAAGGATCTGCATGAAGTTGTCCATCATTTCATTCCTTTGTCATGCGAGGGATTCCTCGAGCAACATTTTAAAAGAATCTCCTTTTTTTGTCCCCCATAGGTTTTTTTCGGCCTCAATGCGACTGATCTTTCAATGGATTGATTGGTTCGAGTCCCACCTTCTTGTACCCAAATCTTGTCAGGGACATGCACGAAGAAAAATAAATGAAGAGCAGACCGCTCTAATACCATTGATCTAGATTTAGGAGAGGAATGAACTAATTAACAGATTGAATACAATAAACACATAGATATGAAGAATAACACAGATATCCAGTGGACAATATCTTCAATTGAATAATGAAGTAGGCTGAAACTGTAAAATTGTCGAACTGAAACACTTGCACGAATGGTGGTAGTTATCTCTGAGAATAGGTGTGGTTGCTACACACATCCGTATGAGAATAATGAATTACAATGAGGCTCTAGAGACCTTTTTGATATTACTCATGAATTCCAAAACCCTAAACATTCAAAAAACTAACCCTAGGAGGTGAAATGTCAAAAGTCATGTGGGCCCCTATGGGTAAATTGGTACCTCAACTTCCTAGGGTCGTAAATTTTTCATACGACCTCTGTTTTAGGCACGTGATAGACTGTTGGAAAGGTCTTTCAGAGAACTACACATTCCGCCATAAAAATCTGACTCCATCTATAGTTTGATTGTGGAGAGAAAAACAAACACCGTTTAGGCCTCCAAAACAACCCTAGAAGTACAACAAGATGTGTTGACATGAAAACATACAAAATAATCTAGTTGGGTTAGGTGAGAGGCCACCAATATCCACCTAGAAGATATATAGGGATTTAGACAACCCCAAAAGTGTAGAACCCACAATTACAAAGAAGTACATAAGAACGTGTTGAAATAAAAATTGACAAGAGGAGCCATTTGGAATAGGTGGGTGGCCACCAATAGCCAACTGGATCAATTTCTTTGATACACTTGGTTTGAGAAATAAAAATTACTTTCTTTCTTTGACATATCTGAAGACCCAAAAATAAGGATAATTCTCCAAGTAATGACATTTCAAATTCATTCTTCATATCCTTTTCAAATTTATGGCTTAACCTGTCATCATCACTTCCAAAAATAATATCATCAACATAAACTTCAATTAATAAAATCCTATCTTGAGTTACCTTAATGTAGAGGTTTTTTTCTACATTTTCTTTTCTGAAACCTGCTTGTTGTAGATATATATCCATTCTAGATTACCATGCTCTAAGAGCATCCTTTAGACCATACAGGACCTTCTTCAACCTACACATGTAATCTTCATTCTCTGACAGCTGAAATACTTCTGGTTGCTCAATGTAGAATTCTTCTTCAAGTTCCCCATTCAAAAAGTTTGATTTCACGTCCATTTGATACACTTTAATATTCTTGGAGCATGCATAAGCTAAGATCAATCATATTTCTTCCATTCTGGTAACTGGGGAAAACGTCTCTTCAAATTCGATACCTTCAACATGTGTGTATCCCTTACATACCAATATAGATTTGTTCCTGGTAACTTGTCCATATTCATTCAATTTATTTCTAAAGACCCACTTTGTGCCAATCACATTCTTTGGTCTTGGAACCAATTCCCAAGTGTCATCCTTCTCTATTTGATCCAACTCTTCATTCATGGAATTTTCCAGAATTCATCTTGGCTTCTTCAAAACTGTTTGGTTCAATCGAATATAAGAGTGCTAGGTGCAGTTTTTCTAGTGAACAAAATTTTCTTCTAGTCTCAATTCCTACATCTTTGTTCCCGATAATCTGATCTGAAGGATGATTCTTATGTACTCATTTTCTAGGTGTCTTTGGAGGTACTTTTTGAACTTGATATTCTAATTCCATCTGATCTTCTTCATATTCCCCTTCTACAACTTCTTCATCCTTTGCTTCTTCTTTGTAATCTTGTTCCACTAATTCCTTCTGTTTTTCCTTTAATTCCCATCCACTCGTTTCATCAATTGCTACATTGATGATTTCCACAAATTTGTTGAGCCTTAGAATGTAACACTTTGTTAAGAACCAAACATAAATATAGCATAGAAAAACCTCAGGAAAAGTACTCAACGCCTTGAAAAAGAGATAATTTCAGATAATAAGCCTCTTTGAGGG